>RJWK010009293.1:0-45826 GCA_004363435.1 Platanista minor | reverse complement strand
ATATATACACACAATGGAATACTACTCAGCCATAAAATAGAAAATTTTGCCATTTGCAGCAACATGTATGGACTTGGAGGATATCGGACTTGGAGGATATTATGCTAAGTGAACTAAGTGAGACAGAGAAAGACAAATACTGTATGATATCACTGATATGTGGAATTCAAAAAATACAACAAACTAGTGAATATAACAAAAAAGAAGCAGACTCAGATATAGAGAACAAACTAGTGGGAGAGGGCGAGAGGGGCAATGTAGGCGTGGGGGAGTGGGAGGTACAAACTATCGGGTGTAAGATAGGCTCAAGGATGTATTGTACAACACGGGGAATATAGCCAATATTTTGTAATAACTGTAAATTGAAAGTAACCTTTAAAAGTTATATAGAAAATATATTTTAAAGTTAGTAAGAGACTAATGTATATAACAGGAAAAATCAACCAGTAGCTAGTTCAGTAAAGAGGGAAAAATAAATAGCAAAGAAGTCTTATCAAAACAAAATAATAAAAGAAAAAGTTGAACTGGATACAAACTGTGTGCTTTATAAACAAAGTACATTATACTCTGAATTTATAACCAATGATTTTCAGCACTACCTTTTAAAAACACAGAATTACAACACAATTATTTGAGTTTCTATTCTTATAAACTATAAAAGGCAAATTAGGCATATCTCATCTAAATTTCTGCATATATACCAGCACCTGATAACACAGTTATTTAAATCGTACCGAAGAATGGCTGAAAAAAATTCTAGTACACAATTTTTTTTTTTTTTTTTTTTTTTGCGGTATGCGGGCCTCTCACTGTTGTGGCCTCTCCCTTTGTGGAGCACAGGCTCCAGACGCGCAGGCTCAGTGGCCATGGCTCACGGGCCCAGCCGCTCCACGGCATGTGGGATCTTCCTGGACCGGGGCACGAACCCGTGTCCCCTGCATCGGCAGGCAGACTCTCAACCACTGCGCCACCACGGAAGCCCAGTACACAATTTTAAAACTAAACTACCTGTGTTTTTCCGTCATCTCATAAATAAGAAAATAGAATGGATTTCCTTGATCTCTATAATAAATTGCCATTATTTCGTATTTATGTATTTTAAAATTATTTAATGGATACCTATATAGTATTCACTATTGCCAGACTTTTTAAATTGCTTTATAAATATTAACTCATAAGCCAGGGCTAATGACTAAAATCTATTATCAAATTATTAATGCTAAAATCATTAGGCTAAAAATAAACTTAAACTGAATGAAAGTATACGGTAGAACCAAAAACTATAACACTGTAACCTGACTACACATAATTAGTGGAATGGTCACAAAAGGTACCAGTAATGTTATTTTTTGTAATTCATTCAGTAGTTTTAATTTTAGTATATGGTCTGTCCAAGGGACAAAGACAGAGGCCTAAAATGTTACACAATTGGTCTTTCCTCAACTTTAATCTAGGGGGCCAGAGTACCTATATGAAATATCAAGTTTACCTGTCCCGAGTCCAATGTAGGGAGAGTGGTGTGTGGAAAAGAAATAATTCATGTACAATGCTTACTCTCTGGGTAGAAAAGTACTATTAGGCTTATGCTATGAGTATAAGAACATTTAAAAAAATAATATATTGATGGGATACTGTAAATAAATTATACCTAAACTATTAAAAAAAAACCCTCAAGACAGTACTAAAATTAGAAAAATGTGGAATCAAAATTATGAATCAGATAAAAGGGACCTGAAACTTATACTTTAAACATGAATTTTTAAGGTAATAGTAGCTAAACACCAAAGTATACGACATGTGGAATTCTCTATTCCTGAGCTTCATTCATGTCAAACACACTCCAGGTAAACTAGACTGCTGAAATGGAAAAAGGTGGTTGCAAGAAGTTTGAAAGCTTTCTTAGTAATGTAGTTGGTTAAGCACCATGCACAAGATGCCTGAAGACAACCTCAGATTTACTTGGAAGCTTGAAGAAAAAAGACTGCCAAAATGTACTCATGCTCAAGTACATTTATTCTTTATGTTAAAAGTTCACTGTTAATACTTGGACAGGACTCTCTGCAATGTAATATGCAGATCCCCTAGCCAGCCACCAGCCTCCAGCCCATGCCTCTGGGGTTTTTTATTGTTTGTTTTGTTTTCAGTTCACATTTGGACTCCACTGGAGTTCTATTCTCTCTTCTGTTCCAAGAATGAAATCTCTTTGGTTAGTAATGTTTCAGGTGCTATCTGAGCTCTGAGAGATAAGTTACATAATTCAAATCTGATTTAAACTGGCTGGTTACATAGTTATGATCATTTTGCATATCCAATTCTATATTTTGCTGGCAATTTTTTTCAAAAGAAATGCTTCAGCATCTCATAAGGGGACCTCCCATATTATTTAAATGTAATGAATTACATTACAATGGAAACTATTGCTTTTATAAGAAGGAAGACATAAACATTATTGAAAAACTAACAAAACAGAACATCAAGGGGTTAACCTGTTACAAGCTATATTCATAATGTATGAAATCCTCAAGTTGCCTATAATTTTGTTCTGTTTAGTATTTATGTAATATGATTTGACAAAAAATGACTTAATGATTATGTATATTTATTGTGTATAAAGGACACCATAAGGACTAGTTGGACAGTCCTCCATATTTTGAAATAAAGCAAAATTAACTTTTTCTAGTTTCTAATCAGGTAAACTAGAAAAATCCAGACAAAAGATATGTTTTACAATCTAGAGGACCAGAACGAAAAAACGATAATTGTAAAATAGTATACCTCACTGGCAGACATATTCTTCACTTGTTCTGGTTTCAGTTCTGTAAAATATAAAAGTCACTTACAAAAAAAAGATTTCCAAGTTGAAAGTAATGAAGTACAATAATCTAAAAGTATATGTTCAATACAAATCATTATATTAAAAGAGACATACATTAATACTAAGAGTACATACAACTTATAAATGCTTAGAATATTCCTTCTTAGGAAGGCATTCAATTTCTTTATATATTGCTCAAGAACAACAGATTCTACAAATTTCATAGTAAACTTAAAATAATGCAACTTGTTCTTTACAAAAGGCATTCGTTGTTTTAAGCCAACAAATTTGTTTCAGAATAACAGCTAAAATATCTAAAACATACACGATTTATACATTAGCTACTGATTCTGAGTCCAGTATCTGAACAATATTTCATGCCTCCTGCAGAAAGAAAGCTTGACTAAAATGCTTTACCCAGAGTTTCAAACTATATTCTCAAGGTTACATTTATTCTCTAAAGCAGCAGTTCTTAATCAGTACCCTGTTTCACTGTTAGAGATACGTTCTGGAAGTTGCATGTTCCATGTTCAATTTTACCACCATAGCCAGTAATCTGAGTGCATACCTGAGGGCATCACCCATCCACTGCCCATGCTGCCTGTGGAAGAGTAGCTGAGAACATCTACTCTAAAGTGATCATCACAGTGAGTTTAATCTAACATAACCTAAAAATGATAGATGTGGTATTTCAGAGTCAACAAATTACCTTGAATCAAAACAGAGCAATGAATGATATACTTTGCTGCAATTTTTTTCAAAAGATAACATATAATGATAAAAGTAAAAATTTCTATTTATATGTTTCCTTACACACATTAATTTCAAGTAATACTAGAATATTGAAATGAAAAGAACCAAAAAATAGATAAGAAAATCTTCCCTTTATTATTCTTTTCCACTTGCTTTAAAAAGTTCTAATTTTCTTGAGTTTTCTGCTGCTAACCTACTATCAAGGAGCAAAACCTGCTGTCTAAAACAGGGTTCATGGTCACTGATCCACGGACTGTCTGTATGGTCTGTGAGCTAAGAATGGTTTCACAGCTTGTTGTTGTTGTTGGAAAAAAAAAAAAAAAAAGAGGAGGAGGAGGAGGAGTCAGAAGAGTGAGAAGATGCAGCAGAGCATATGCAGCCCATGAGTCTAAAACTATTTTCAGAAAGGTTTGTTGACCCTAAGTCTAGAAACTTTGTATCAAGTTTTCCACTCATATAGTTTTACTGCTTTCTTACTAATAAAAAATATCTCTCAATAGGGACTTCTTAAACTTCTGAAGTGGGCTGATAAACAGTTGTAAATGTTTCAAGCTTTTGTATTCCTACCTCGGATAGGACCCAGTGCTGCATCTTTTGCCAAAGCTGTTAGATCACTTCCTGAGTATCCATCGGTCATTCTGAGAATGGGAAAGAAGAAAGAGCAACTTATTTTCACCTTTGCAGATTTAAATCTCCACATAATAAGAGGGTAAAACCTAGCTTGCCTTTGTTATCAAGCAGACAGCTATGTGATTTAAGGGCAGAGGAAGGCCTACTTGCTAAAAACAAACAGCGAACTGGTTCCTTATAATGCCTCAAATTTTCATTATTAGAACCATTCCTTTAGATTAAAGTATACTGTATCTCCAGGAGGCTCCATTAAATTGTAAATATGTGCCCTGGAAAGGTAACATCTATAAGCCATTGCTGGCCAACTGACACATAACCACAATTACTTCTCTATAAGTTAATGAGTCTTTATCTTGACAAAGAGAACTGCCTTGATGAAATGAGGGCCAATCAAGGAAAATTTCTTTAAATGTAGGACAGACAGGGTGAAGGAAGGGTCTGGGATAGAAGACATTGGCAAAAGGAGGCACACCTGAATGGGATGCCACAGTGGAGATCCTGGGCAGCCAAGACACTATCAAAGGGAACTACGAACTAGGGAGGCAAAGAGGAAGAGGAAAATAAAACAGGAAAAAAAGCGTTTACTTATCATGTACTATGTTAAATAACTATGCAAACATTATTAGCAGAATATTTTATTGGAATTCAAAGAAGGATCTCAGTATTTCCAAGTACTGAATTTGTTATTTTTTCATAGGTATCTGGGAACTCAGAGTTTTTACCAACATAACTAGCTATTCACATTCTTGTTGAACATTTTAAATTACTTTATGAGATTTTTTCCAATGACTAAAATTCATGAGTATATCTCCTATATTCAGTTTCTACTTAATACACCACTCATAAAAAAAAGCTGAAGTCAAAGTTTAAAAAAATTATGTGTAAGCAAAAGAACAAGTTTAAATGAAAATATGTGTTGGTGTAGGCAGATATGAGATGTTTTACATTTTAAAAATTACTTCAGGGCTTCCCTGGTGGTGCAGTGGTTAAGAACCTGCCTGCCAATGCAGGGAACACAGGTTCGAGCCCTGGTCCAGGAAAATCCCACATGCCACGGAGCAACTAAGCCTGTGAGCCTCAACTACTGAGCCCGTGTACCACGACTACTGAAGCCCACACGCCTAGAGCCCATGCTCCGCAACAAGAGAAGCCACCACAATGAGAAACCCACGCACCACAACGAAGAGTAGCCCCCGCTCACCAAAACTAGAGAAAGCCCACACGCAGCAACGAAGACCCAACACAGCCAAAAATAAATAAAATAAATTTATTAAAAATTAATACCACTTATAAGTTTTAATAAATTTATAAAAAGAATATATATACCATCATTAGCTGTTTAGGTCATGTCTTCTAGAGGATCTAGAAACTAAAATTTAGACGCCATATATATAAGAAAATGAGATGAGAGAAGGTAAAGGAAGTAGAGAATGAAACAAGAAGTTTTCTGATAGATAAATTACTCATTTCATACATGAGCTTACTTTAAAGAAAACAGAAAAAGAATTCTTAAAAAAAAAAAACCTGCAAGATAGACCAAATCAAATTACTTACCTAGCAAGTTGTGCTAGTTCTTTTTGGGTCAGTGGGCTTCCTTGTTTACATAATAGATTTTTTAATAAAAGTAGTCGTGTCTGAAAAGAAATATTAAAGAATTATCAGTCCTAAGAATTGGCTTAATAAAATATCCAGGAGTCAGGTTCAAATCCCAACTCTCATTTAGGAGCTGAATGATCTTATACAAACCACTCTACCTCTTAGAGCCTCACACATATATCTGTTAAAATAACAGTTTTTTGAGAGTTCCTGAAAGAGTTAAAAACAATCCAAATAAAACACTAAGAAAGTAGCTGCTATTACTACCAAGGATGCTAAGGGTCTGAGTTAGGCACCACAATTAAAAACGTTTTATAGAGATATGAATTCATGTAACATGGAATCTCACCCTTTTGAAGTGTATAATTCATTGACTTTTAATAAGTTTAGAACTGTGCAACCATCACCATAATCCAATTTTAGAACATTTCTATCACCCCAAAAAGTTCACTTGTGCCTGTTTGCAGTTAATCCCGACTTCCACCCACAGCCTTACCTAATCACTATCTACTTTGTTTCCAGAAATGAGCCTTTTCTAGACATTTCATAAAAATGGAA
Source organism: Platanista minor (assembly GCA_004363435.1). Taxonomy (NCBI): domain Eukaryota; kingdom Metazoa; phylum Chordata; class Mammalia; order Artiodactyla; family Platanistidae; genus Platanista; species Platanista minor. The sequence continues at coordinate 39,474 of RJWK010009293.1, read as the reverse complement.
TCATATGATAGGCAATCTTTTGCATCTGGCATCTTTACTTAGTATAATGTTTTTGAGGTTCATCCATATTATGGTATGTGTAAGTAGCTCATTCCTTTTATTGCTAAACAGTATTCCATTAAATGGATATACCACATTTGTATATCCTTTCACCAACTGATGACTTTTTTTTTAAAGGATTTTCTAAAAATTATTTATTTATTTATTTTTGGCTGTGTTGGGTCTTCGTTGCTGCGCGTGGGCCTTCTCTAGTTGTGGCGAGCAAGGGCTATTCTTCGTTGTGATGCGTGGGCTTCTCATTGTGGTGGCTTCTCTTGTTGTGGACCACGGGGTCTACTTAGTTGCTCTGCAGCATGTGGGATCTTCTCAGACCAGGGCTCGAACCTGTGTCCCCTTCACTGGCAGGTGGATTCAGGCCACCAGGGAAGCCTGAAGACTATTTTAGATTCTCTGTAGTTCTTGGCTATTATTTATAATGCTGTTATAAAAATTCTTGTACATGTCTGTGTAGACATATGTTTTCATTTCTCTTGGGTAGATTCTTAGGAATGAAATTTTGGGGTCTTACAGTAAGTTTTCTGTTTATCTTTTTAAGAAACCGCCAAACTTTTCCAGTGCAGCTGTACCATTTCTGCCTTAAAAAAAATTCAAACACAGATACATACCTCCTCATTTGGCAAAGACACATATACCCGTTTGGTGAAACGCCTAAAAAAAGGATTCAAGCAATCTCAGAAATACAGTTTTGAATTTACAGATAATTCAGTTCAAGTAGCACATAACAAGAACAAAGCTTTAAATATAATGCTCAAGGCATCTGAATACATTGTAGTAGTTATCAGTGTAAAAGTTACTCTTTTAAAATATTCTAGTTAAATATATAAAATAGATAACTAATAAGGACCTACTGCATAGCACAGGTAACACTACCCAATACTCTGTCATGACCTATATGGGAAAATAATCTAAAAAAGAGTGGATATATGTATATGTATAACTGATTCACTTTGCTGTACACCTGAAACTAACACAAAATTGTAAATCAAATATACTACAATAAAAAGTTTGAAACAAAATTCTAGTTAATATTTTAAAATCCTTAATTCAATATTGTCAGAATTAAATTAACCGTTTATGTATTTGTATTTTTTTAACAGCAGTAACACTTTAAAACAAAATATCTTATATAAGAAGTTGAAGAAACAGATCTCTGCTGTCTTCTTGAAACTGAAAACAACTAAACAAGGACAACAGAAACAGAAATGTAAAATCCATCGTGAACAAACTACATAACATTTACAGAACTAAAATGTATGAAGAAGGGCTGCCTAGGGCAGTGAAAATCACACTGACAAAGGTGAATACAGACAGCACCTGCCACTGCAAATTTTCGACATGGCTGTCAGAGCAGAGTTTTCCAGAGGAAACAGAGAGAGCACACTCTGAGGGATAATAAAACTAACCTCCCTCCCCATATTTAAACAAACATGTGAGGACTGGCTCTGCAGATCATGCGACCCTAGTCAGTAGCAAGGGAATGGCAAGGAAGATGAGGCTGAACAAAGAAACTCAAAGATACATCATCTTTGTAAGAAGACATCAATCAGTCTGGCAAGATGACAAGCTGTTTTGCAATGACCAATCTTTTTCAGTTGAAGAAGACTAAATCAACCCAATCACTTATTTATATACACATATACTTCCTTATCAGGTATGGCTTTGTTGTGAGTCAGGGAGCCTGCCCACCAGTCCAGGGTATTCATAGGACAACTCAAGATACATGCTTTTTGCTATCTTACTTTTCTAGCTCTTCTACAATATCCTTCCAAATTAGGTTTTCCAAGAAAACTCCCCTTATTCAAATAAAATTAATAAGCAAAACAGACAAAAGCATAGGCCTGATTTTTAAAAAGTGCCAAAAAAGGAGGGGAAAGAATACAGTAAACATAAAATAGATAAAATGAAGAACATGCACAAGAGGATTTTGCCATAAAGCAAATTAAAATTGTGACCAAATATCTTTCCAAGAAATAAAATAATTTGATGAAAAAAAAAGGCTCCTATGAAATAAAAGCTCAGTGAGATATAAAGGCTCAAGGAAATGACATACAAAGGCTCAAAAAAGTAGACAATGGAAGATGAAAAGTGGGTTTGCAGAGATCAGGAAAGCAATAAAAAAGAAAACAAAAACCACCACAGAAACAAAGGCTACAAAAGTAGTAGTAGTAGTATTAAAGGAGATTAGACACTAACCCTACTGGATTAACCCATAAATGTGAATAAAAGCAGGCTGGCTTCAGACTTTCACACTGCAACATCCAATCCTAGAAACAATGGTGCAATGTTATAAATTCCTCAGGAAAAGAATGGGAGATCCAAGAATTTTATGCTGAGTCAAACTGTCCGCCCAGTAGAAAGGGAATAAATTTGATCAAACACAGGAGAAGAGAGCATATGGCTCCCATGAGCTGTGCTTTATCAGCGTCTCATGAGGCCCAGTAAAAGAGGGTAAAAATCAGTTTTAGTGTTTTAAGATACTTTAATCCAACCCAGAAGAAATAAGTAATTTCCCTAAAACCATAAAGTTAAAAATAGTTTTCCTGGTATCATGCTGACCCTGTCCTCAAAATCTTCAGTTTGTAACAAGAGACCAGAAGATGGATATAGAGAGGAAAATAATGAATATAGTCTTAAAATTGAGAGAGAAGGAAACAAGAAATACGTCAGATGAACACGAGTAAATACATCTGTAATAAATGTGTGCGTTTCTACATAAATCTCCCTACCTGAGAACAGCCTCATCAAGCTCTTGTGGCCTGTTAGTTGCACCCATTACAAGTACTCTGTCATCTCCAGCAGATTGTACCTATAAGCCAAAATTTTTTTTCAATACTTTTAGATACATAGCAAAGAAAAACATAATAAAGATATCTATTTCTAATTTGGGCCATTCAATAGGAAAATACATACACTAAAATGCTACCACATTAAAAATATCATAATCAATACTTACACCATCAAATTCTATTAGAAATTCAGTTTTTAGACGTCTACTAGCATCGTGTTCTCCTTCTCTTCTTTCACACAAAAGGCTATCAACTTCATCTAGAGGAAATAAAAGGATCTCTAGTTTACCACTTAGGTTATTAATATAATGGGTCCTACTCAATTTATTAGACAGTCTTTAACTTTGTGCTTCTTTAAAACTTTTTACTTCTGCAACTATACTTCAATAAAAAATAAATTTAAAAAAACCTTTTTATTTCTGAATAATCTTTCCCATCATATCCCTCACATTTGGAAAAGGGAATTTTACAAATGCTCAACTAAGTTGTTGGAAAACATGTTCTTACCTATAAAAATTATAGAAGGTTGAAGTTCTCGAGCCACGGCAAAAAGAGCTCTCACCAATTTCTCTCCTTCTCCCACCTAAAACAAGGCATTATACCCTGTTATACCCATAAAATGCAAGATTATTCCAGCTTTTTAAATTTCACTATTAAAAGTCTAGAACCTAGGAATTTAATTTCCTTTCTTTGCAACAACCAAAGATTTGGTTTAATGGGGGTGTTACTGAATTGTCCCTTATAATTTTAGAAAATAGACTACTTATTTATTATTTAAGACAGTCTGGTGAGTACTTTAAAAAATGAAAAATATCTCTGTCTTGTTTCACTCTGCATTCCTAAGACTTGAGAATGGAATAGCTATTGGGGTATAACTACTGAGAAAGAGGGAATACTAGAGAAGAGAGAGATGTGGCATGTATTCTTAAGCCCTAGGTTGCAGGGTATATTTATAGAAGCAGGTAAGTTGGAAAATGCTCTCCTAAATAAAACTTGCTCTACTGAGAACACTGTGAAAACCCATTCTCACAATACCACTGTCAACAAATATCAAAGTATTTCTAGGTAGTCCAGGAGGTCTATGAACACTCCTTAAGAGTGTTCACACTTCCCAGGGGCTGAAATACTATACTAAAGCCATTCTATGCACCAAAGCATCTAACGAAAGAGTCATGAGGTTTGTGGTAATCTACTACAAAAACTATTTTGTTCTCTAGGTGGCATCTATTCTTTTTATTGAAAATTAAATAAAAGAAAAAAGGAAAGGCCCCAGATTTAGAATCTTCAAAACAAATATTCTCAGAGCCGGAAGGAACTGCAAGAGATCACCTCTTATGACATCAACACTTTATAAGTGAAGTAAATATAGTAAGACTGATTCATAACTGCTAACAAATTTTGTACATGAATTTGAAAGATCTATGTATTTAATAAATGGAACCTGGTTTATATTTTAAAAAAATAAATGAAGTAAAGCCTAAAGTGATACTTTCTTAAAGCCAGCTCGGCATGTAAAAGTTAGGCTGGAATCCCTACCTCCTAGCTTCCAAGACAGTGCTTTCTGTTATAGTATGTGCATAATATGGGTAAACCTACTTTAATGACAATTTTACTTATAAAATTTCACACAGGAAGCAAAATTTAACCAGGAAAAGTATCATTTTATAGTTATTTTTAATTACTTTACAAAATTAAGACCCCTGCCAATACTTGATCTTGGACTTCTAGCCTCCAAAATACAATAAATTTCTACTGTTCAAGCCAGCCAGTCTGTGGTACTTTAATACACAGCCCTAGCAATCAAATACAGTATTTAACAGAATAATTTCAATTTTAAAAGAGCCTAGCAAATGCACATAACTTTCTACTTTGAAGAGTGATATTCAGCACATCTAAATAATAGATATAAAACTCAAAGAAAAACATTTTGGTGTAATGTTCTTACCATTTATACTTAACACAGTAACGTTTAGACAGTAACTTAAAACATGACAATACTGGAAAAAAAACACTCACGTATTTTGAAGTTAAACTTGCAGCACTTATATTAAAGAAGGTTGCATTAGATTCTGCAGCTACTGCTTTAGCCTTTAAAAATCACAAGGGTAAATACAGTATTAGTTCAATTGCTTTAAAAAGATAACCACATCTGATCAATTTAAGTTCTAGAAAAGATTTCCTAAAAATATAAGCCATGACACAATTCTCAACATATGGCAATCAACGTGTTTTCTTCTCAGCAATGAGGAAAAGGTCTAGGAAGAGCTATGCTTCTTTCCACTCTCTTTTTCTCTAAGAAGTGACAGGGAGAGGTTAAAGAAAAAAAAAAAAATAAAAAGAGGGTACTATTCTCTTCCTAGTTATAGAAGATAACTGCTTAGAGAAAGACAAACAGCTAAGGGAAAAAGTTACTCTTTCCCTATTTATGTTTTCCCTCTAGGAGAGCTATGCAGGAGAAAGATATCCAAATCCTAGCAAAAACTTTTGGCAAAAGGACACAGAAAAAAAAAATCTGTTGTATGTCAATTATGCCTCAATTAAAAAAAGAAAGAAAGAAATCTGTATCATGCTGATTATTTAAATAAACCTGTTACAATAGTAAAAAAAAAAAAAAATCAAAGATTAGGAAGATACTCAATATAGTAAGGTAAGCTCTTCTACAGTAAAATTTTCTTATTTAACTTGGGAAAATAATGAAAATTACACTATTAAATCTAGCCAGCCCCAAACTACTACGGAAGATAACGTATGTGGGTTTCCACCTACTTCGTCATTAAAAACTAGTCTCAAAATTGGGAGTTCCCTGGCAGTCCAGTGGTTAGGACTCGGCGTTTTCACTGCTGTGGCCCTGGGTTCAATCCCTGGTCAGGGAACTAAGATCCCGCAAGCCACACAGTGTGGCCAAAAAAAAAAGTATATTATAGCAAAGGCAAGTCATAAATAATCGACTCAGGGACAATGAAAAGTTTCTTTTTTCATATTATCTCCCTAATATCTCAATAGAACATGCAAATTTAAAAAGAATTCTTGACACTTCCCTGGTGGTCCAGGGGTTAAGACTCCGCAATCCCAATGCAGGGGGCCCGGATTCAATCCCTGGTCAGGGAACTAGATCCCACATGCATGCCACAACTAAGAGTTCACATGCCACAACAAAGGAGCCAGTGAGCTGTAACTAAGGAGCCTACCTGCTGCAACTAAGGAGCACACATGCTGCAACTAAGACCCAGCACAACCAAATAAATATATATTTTTTTAATTTAAAAAATAAAAATAAAAAATTCTTACCAGCATTGTTTTCCCATTTCCAGGTGGACCAAAGAGTAACAGTCCTCTGGCAGGAGCTCTAAGCCCTGTGAACAACTTAAAAATATACACTTTAGTTCACAACCATGATTCTGGCGACACTTTTTCCAGACATTTTAAGTATTATTTGTTATCTAAAGAGCACCATCTTTTAATAGCATCCTCCTAAAGAGAGCTGCCCAGAGCTCTAAAGAGAACACATAATCAATAAATTAAAATAATTATTAAAAACAGAAGAAAATGAATTAAAACCAAACCCTTATTGATAAAAATGAAAGCAGATTGGTTAAACAAGACATATTGAACATAGTATGCTTACTTCCTTTAGAAGTCTCACCAAATAATAGTAAATGAATAAAAAAGATATAAATCTTCAAAACAAAACAAAAAAATACAAAAGGAGACAACAGAGGACACAAATTTTTGTAGATGGAGAGCTGATAAAGTGTGGTAAATTATTTAATGGAGTTGAAGGAGCTAAAACCTAAGTGCCAGCTTGTGAAGGGATACCTAGATACAAGGAGCAAGCTGATGTGAACAAAAAACCCTGGAACATCTCAGGAATTGGAGGCACCAGGTACCAGAGAAAGCAGCAGTAAGGTAGCTGGCCAAAAACAGGGGAACTGATTGAAAGTCTGTATGAGGAACAATGGAACCCATGCTCTTGCCCCCACCAAGAGCACTCCGGCAAGTACTCCTCTTCCACAACCAAAGGAGGCAGACGTCTTATTCTGTAGAGAAATTTAACCAGAGTCTCCAAACTCTGGGACACCAGGCATGGCAGGAACGAAGGGTGAAGCACCCGACTGATAACACTTTACTTAATAGTGAAAGTGTATGTACTTTTAAGTTGAACCATATGAAGCGGTTGATATTCAACTTAAAGACGGAATATTTTTTTGAGTGGTTTTAGGTTTACAGAAAATTTAATGGAAAGTATAGAGAGTTTCCACATAACTCCTCACTTCCCCCACTTCTCCTATTATTAACATCTTGCATTAGTATAATACAGCTGATGAATAGTGATATGTTACTATTAACCTAAGTCCATAGTTTACATTAGGGTTCACTATTTGTGTCACATATCCACCATTACAGTTTCAACCTAAATCTTGACATCTAATCAAATTATCAACAAGGGAAGACATTAGATTAAATATATTTTCAGATATGTGAAATCTCAAAATATTATCTCACATGACCCTTTCTCAGGAACTTACAGGAGGATGTATGCCATCAAAATGAGAACATAAACCATGAAAGAGAAAATAAGGAATCCAAAAAACCGAGAGATCCATTAAAACAGAAAGACAAAGAAAAGTTCCATGATGATGGTAAAGCAAGATTATAGAACAGCTATGAAATAAGAACAACTGGTCGAATGGAACAGAAAAAGGTGGTTCCAGACAAAGGGGTTCCAAGAAAAAAAACAACTGAGCTAATGAATTTTCAAATTGGTTTGACAATTGGTAAGATGAAAACTAAGCAAACAAAAAAGAAACACAACTATTTACTGTAGGGGGAAAAAAACCTATACAAGGGGAAAAAAACCACACTATCCTACTCAGCTTGGTACTTAACATTTACAAGAAATGAATATTGATTTAACCTCAGCAGTGATATACTACACTCGGAGGATGGGGTAGGGAATGTGTGATACAATGGAGCTAAGGGTTCATCAAGTTAAAGATTCTACATGAAAAAAAAAAAGAATTGGCTTTATAAGATTATTACTTAAAGAGGTAAGTTCAAAAACTTTTAAAAAAGCAAATATTCAAGCTGGTATAATGAAAGATAACATATTTAGAAATTCACGGAAATTTTAGTAGTAGGTAGAAGCTTTTAAAATTGGAGAACAGTCACATTCTTCTATAAAACTGAAAGAAAATGCTATTATTAAGCAGCAAGATAACAAAATAAACATAAGAGCTCTACAGATGAACCGGTTTGCAGGGCAGAAATTGAGGCACAAATGCAGAGAACAAACGTATGGACACCAAGGGGGAAAGCGGCGGGGGGTGGTGGTGGTGGTGGGATGAATTGGGCGATTGGGATTGACATGTATACACTGATGTGTATAAAATGGATGATTAATAAGAACCTGCTGTATAAAAAAATAAATAAAATTAAATTCAAAAATTAAAAAAACACACAAGAGCTCACAAAAATGCTGACAAATAAGCTGGACAGGATATGAAAGAGGTCTATGAAATAGGACAGAAGAATATATATTTTCGTTGTAAAATTTTTGAGAAAAGTATGTAGACAGATCATTGTGATATACTTTGAAATGTACTGCTTTGGGGTCGGAAGGTACATTTTATTTTATATTCTTCTTACAGTTTTAACTTGTTTCAAAGATTAATATTTGTGATTTTTAAAAATTACTTTTAAAATATTTAAAACATAGTCCTATTTGATGGCAGGGAGATGGACAAGAGTTTTTTCAATGTCCTTTCCAAGTCCATGACTTCATGAATGAACAGAGGTTAAAGTACTTGCTTTAGGTAATTCTGAGAAGAAATTAACTCAAGCATATATTTTTAATATTTTTTATCTCCTTAAAGCCATTTTTAGTGTTTGGTGACTTAATTATGATTCTGTGTTTCTATGATGAAATAAAAATTCTAGCACACTAAAGAATGAATAAGTTCGTCATGATGCCTGTCATACCCAACTTTCCAATCTAGCCTAACAACGTCCCCACCGTGGTCCACGCAAGCTCCCCACTGTGAAGAATTATGAATAAAGCTGATTTGTTGCACAATGGAGATGCTTTATGAAATAAGTCTGACCCGTTCACGGCTTACCACGATCCACTTTATGGGTCCACTGTGAAAAGCTGAGCTGGGACAATCATATTCCCTTTCTGCATTAGAATCTGAACTAGAATTATAAAAATGGTCCAACTGGCAGGTGTGGAGACAGACAGACAAATGGTCCAAACCCTGAGGTCTGGCTCTATCTCAAATGCTGTCCTTCCTCAAGCCCCAATTTAGTAAATTTACTAAGGTTTCTGCCCCTCCCAAGGCTAGGTATTCAACTTTGAAATTCCAGTTTTTTCTAATATAATGGCACTACCATGGAAATATGCCAAAATGTAAAGTCATATGCTGTTTGACCTCACTTTCTACTTTAGATGTGTTCCCTAAAGTTATGGGTAGAGCAGAAGCTGAATGCCTTCTAGCACAGTCCAAATATTTCCTTACTACCTTTACAATTTTAGATATATTTTTGTACCCTAAGAAGCATACCACTTAATAAATACTAAAATCCATACTTAAGAATTAGCTGGCAGTTATAGCATTGAGGCGGCAGTCTAATGTTAGGAATCTTATTTATTTCATTTCCTAGAACCACCACTTAACTATAATTTTGAGCAAGAAATTTACATTTCAGGATTAGTTTCTTTATCCACAAATGGACTAGATGACTGCTAAGATCCTTTTCAGGTCTACAATTATATGAGTTCTTTCAACAAGCATTTTTTTGTCAATACTCACTCTGCTACATTTACTACTCTTACATAACTCCAGGCAAAAAGTAAGCCCAAATACAAGCTATAATATGTTTCCTCCAAGTGTGGCCTGAGGTGGTACAAGAGATAAATTTGGTTCATATAAGGACAAATGCCTTCTATTTTAATAAATCTCTATTTTATTGTGTATTAAGAAAATTTCAATTAGTATATTAAACCAGTAATTTCATGCACACTGCTTCTTAGAGTGGGCAAGAAGTAAAAATAAAGAAAGCGGACTCAAAAAATAGTAAGTTTCAGTATAGTTGGTACTCACAAGTTATAAACACCGTGAAAGTAGTATGAGAGTGACATAGACTATAGAAAAATAGAGCCACACAACCTTTACATATTCACTTAAAAGCGTATTCATCACAATGTGCCATATAACATCCATTTTCACGAGATTTTGTAAATGAGTCCATTAAGACTTGAAAGTTCTAGGAGAAGAGAAATAACTGATCCAGACTGGATCCTCAGATTTATTTTTTGCAATATTTTCAGAACAGCATCAAACATGCAATCTGTGAACTGTGAGACTCCAAAACAATGTTAATTGGGTGATTAGGTTTGACATAAATACACTACCATGTGTAAAACAGACAGCTAGTGGGAACCTGCGGTATAGCACAGGGAGATCAGCTTGGTGCTCTGTGACGACCTAGATGGGCGGGATGGGAGGGGATGGGAAGGGATGGGAGGGAGGCCCAAGAGGGAGAGGATATATGTACACATATGGCTGATTTACTTTGTTGTACAGCAGAAATAAACACAACATTGTAAAGCAATTATGCTCCAATAAAAAAGAATACTGAAAAAAAAGAAAAACAATGCTATGTGTGGAAAATTAAATATTTATTATCAATTGCAAGATTACCTAACTTTCTTAGTGAGTTTAAAAATAAGGGATGAAAGGTGAGGTCCCTACCCATCATTCACCAGCTCTCCACTTACTTTGATGACTTAATACTTGAAAATAATTCTTTTATTTATTTATTTGTTTGTTTGTTTGTTTATGGCTGCGTTGAGTCTTCGTTGCTGGGCGTGGGCTTTCTCTAGTTTCGGTGAGCAGGGGCTGCTCTTTGTTGTGGTGGGCAGGCTTCTCATTGCGGTGGCTTCTCTTGTTGCAAAGCATGGGCTCTAGGTGTGCAGGCTCAGTAGTTGTGGCACACAGGCTTAGTTGCTCCGTGGCATGTGGGAATCTTCCCAGACCAGGGATCGAACCCATGTCCCCTGCATTGGCAGGCGGATTCTTTCTTAACTTTAAATCTCTCTTACCTTGATATAAAAATTATTTCTTGTTACCTACTTTTCCTGTAAATTGGGAATTAGGAACCATTATATTTATTCTCCTCTCCAGTATAAATAACTAGTCAACATCAACTGCTAATGTTTTTTTCCTTTAAAAGACATCTAACCTACTGTTTTATGAACTAATCATTCTAGTATAGCTCAAACACTTCTTTACTGTACTATGGATTCAGTAATGTATGATGCTATAGGAAAATGATAATATAAAATCCTTACCTCAGGCCTCAGAGAAGGAAGAATAACAATTTCTTGCAATGCTTGTTTTGCCAACTCTTGACCAGCTATATCATCAAATTTAACAGCTGTTCCACTAAGAAACAGAATTTCAGTTAGCTCCGTAACAGAAATATACTTCAGTTATAATATTAAGTCTAAGCTCTATGTAACACAGCCATTTTTATGTTAACTGTGAAACTATAGTTCAATCAGTAAAGCAATGGTTTTCTACATTTACAGTAATTGAAAACCATCATAAAAATTACATATGTAAATTAGACAAGGTATATATTATCCATTTCACTCATGATATATTTCATGAATAATTTTAAAACCCCATACAACACTTTAGATGACAAAACTTACTTGTCCACAATTTCGTTCATTATAAGGTTAGCAAGGTTGCTGTCCACATTCCTAAAGTTCTTCAAGTCTTTCTTTTTACGAGCAGCAGTTGTAGGGGTAGAAGGTTTATTTGTTCTATTTGTTTTTGGTGTACTCTTGAAGGACACAAAATTTTAATGTGAAAACACAACATAATGTTTATACTTTTCACATGTGAGTCAACCTTAATGTTCACAGAATTAAAGGTAGCAAAAAATTGATATAAAAATCCAAAAATTGTATATTTACTCCAAGATAAAATGGCATTCACTATAGAACTACATTTGGCATGAAGTGGGTTTATAGAAGATTTTATCCAGAGAGATTCAGTTACTATAAAATAAAAAGGCTCTATCACAATGCAGTCATACAATTTTGATCCTTGCTAGAATTGTAACAAAACTCTATGTATGTTTAATGTTATAAAACATTTATGTAGATTTAAATAATTAAAAGAATAACAAATTTTAAATGAACTATAGGGAATTCCCTGGTGGTCCAGTGGTTAGGACTTGGCGCTTTCACTGCCAAGGGCTCGGATTCAATCCCTGGTCAGGGAACTAAGATACCAGAAGCTGCACCGTGCGGCCTAATAAATAAATAAATTAATTTTTTAAAAAAAGAATTATACAGTATTATATAAAACAGATTGGATAAGCAAACTTACTATTAAAAAACCTATTTAGGACCAAAAGGAGTTAAAAAAAATTTGCTTAAAAAATAATAGAGAAAAAAAAAGATTTGCATGTTTTGTGTTTTTTTTGGCGGTATGCGGGCCTCTCGCTGTTGTGGCCTCTCCTGTTGCGGATCACAGGCTCCGGACACACAGGCTCAGCGGCCATGGCTCACGGGCCCAGCCGCTCCGCGGCATGTGGGATCTTCCCAGACTGGGGCACGAACCCGTGTCCCCTGCATCGGCAGGTGGACTCTCAACCACTGCGCCACCAGGGAAGCCCAAGATTTGCTTTTTAGTAGCAAGCTGCCTCTACTACTTAGTCTTAAAAATCTAAATGAAAAAAAAGAAAAATTTCATTCAATTTGTAGAAACTTATCAATTCTCTAAGGTATTATAAAGTACTTGTAACAAACTTAAGCAAGCATATCATGTTCAAAATTTTCTATTTGCAACAGCATAGCAATTAAAGTTACTGTCTCCAAATACCTTATGAGTGGCAGTTGCAGGACCAGGTCCCTGTCTCACTCCAGAAACCATGGATAAACCACTGCAGCTAGGTGCTCTGTGGTGGCCTGAAAGACCTGTGGATCCAGTTTTCATAACTGTTTTTGAACGAGGCAGTGAATTACTAGTGTGAGTTAAGGGATCTTTTCTTTTCGGAACAGCTCCACTTTCTATCAAGGAAAAAAATAAAATCATCATGGTTAGAAAATTGCAGCTAAACATTATAAAAAGTAATATAAAGACCAGTATAAGTTTGTAAAACTAATATTTTTTTTACTTCAACAATATTTCAAAATAAGATTTCAATCAGAATATACACTAGGGTGTGCATAAGGGTTATTATTACTGGGTGTGGGCCAGATTTTGGGTTATTTAGCTTTTTCCTTTTCCTGATGTATATTATAATTTTCTTATAAGGAATATGTATTTGCTATAAAAAGAAATAACTTTATATGTGGGGACAGGAGGAGGATATAAAAAAGGTACCAAGCAATAAAGCTGCCAAAATTTTTTTTCTTTTTTTTCTTTGTTTAAAAGCTGCCAAAAATTAAACAAACCAAATGTAGTAAAGGCATTAGGGATAGGTTGTATGGAGAAAAAAAATAAAATAGCACTTCGTTCCAAACTTTTAAGACTACAAAATAGTATGAAAGTCCAGTCTGTGCCACCAAAAGTTTTAAAAAATAAGTTTAATTTAAAGGGTATAAAGATATGGTTAAATCGCCAAGTATTTTATCCTCTATCTATGCAAATAAACACATATAGGACACCTTCAATTAAATCTAAAAGGTTACCTGGCCTAGCTACCGTGCTCCTCTACATAAATTACAGACTTTTGAATGTTCAAATCTCACTGCTTCTAAATAATATTTTCATATACTATATAACAAACATCAGAGTTTGTGAATAACAATGTTCACTATGAAGACAGATGTTAAATCAGTCAGCAAATTAGAGTAGTCTAGAGAAAAGACTAGCTTAAGGACAAAAGCCTTATTGTTGCTCTTGTCATCAAATCCCTTAATATGGCTTAAGGAAACAAAAGAAGGGAACTTAAGAGTACAGTAAATTAGGGACTTCCCTGGTGGTCCAGTGGTTAAGACCCCGGGCTCCCAATGCAGGGGGAGCAGGTTAGATCCTGGTCAGGGAATTAAGATCCAAGGGTTCTTTTCTAGTAAACAAATGCAAAGTTCTGTACGGTATGTTCAAGGAACTAATGGATAATGACCCTATAGGAAGAAGCAAGAAAGCAATCCAGAAAAGGGAATGACAATAAGGAAAAGCCAAGGTGTGAATAAAAGCAAGATCTGTCTAGGGTGATGATAAATATCATGCATTTCAGAGGGGAAAAAAGGAGACTGGAGAAGAATTTCTTCAAACAGAAAATATATAGTCCTAAGATTACAAATGGATAGAAATTTTCATAAGGAACTGTGAGAATGACAGCAGACTTTTCATAAAAATAACAAAGGTCAGTAGACAACGGAGTATGCTCAAAATGCTGAAGGAAAAAATAATGTTAACTTTCATTTATTCTATATTCTGGTGACCAGTCACAAAAGAATGAGGGTATTTTCAGACACTAGAAAGGCTGAGAGAGTTTACTATCTACAAACCCTCATTAAAAGAAATACTAAAGGAGATCTTTTAGTTAAAAAGCAAATTAAACACAGAAAGAAGTAAAAAACTGTAATATGAAGCTAGAGAGCAAGAAAAAAATCAGACAACCTGGGGGGAGGAAAAACCCAAAAGGGAAAATAATTAAAATATATTATTTGTCTTTGGGTAAACAATATTTACTAAGTTACTAATAATATGAAATATAATTTTTCAATATAACTAAAAACAGTGATATATACACACATATATATGTACATATATACACACACACACGGAATGAAGGATAATGGTGGCATAAGAGAATTAAACCTTCTTCTATCTGAAAAAGACGTCAATACATATCAAAAACTCATAAATCAGGAATAGCAATAAAAGCATAATATTTGAAAGTATAATGAGCATGAGAAAAAAATAGCAAAGAGTTAAATATTGTATGAGGAGCCAAACTAGGGGTGCAGGTAAGAAAGGGAGATATAACAGGTGGGAAGGGGAATATTATTTCTCTTTATAAACCTTTTCAGTATTTTTTAATCAACATTTTAGGGTATAATCTATGTATAATATTTTGCATGCATTTAAAATGTATAATATATTGGCAAAGCAGCCACTAAAATCAACATACAAAATGCTTCCATCATAGCCAAAAGTTTCCTTGTATCCATTTGCATTCCATTCCTCTTACTGCCCCTGGCCCTAAGCAATGACTAATCTGCTTTCTGAATATTGGAGTCATCTATCTGATTTAGCAATTTCTATTGATCTAAGTTCAAGGTCACTGAATCTTTCATTTGACATCTCCAATCTGCTGTTGAGGCTATCTAGCAATTTTTTTCGCCAACTGTACTTTTCAACTTTAAAACTTCCATTATTTTTATTGTTTAGTTTATATGCTCTGCTAAGATTGCAGGTTCGTTAACAGATGCCATATTTTCTTTTAATTCTTTGAACATATTTATAATGTCGGCTTTTAAGTCTTTATCTGCTAAATTCAACATGTGGGTCCAGTCAAGAATCGGTTTCTAGGGGCTTCCCTGGTGGTGCAATGGTTGAAAGTCTGCCTGCCGATGCAGGGGACACAGGTTCATGCCCCAGTCCGGGAAGATCCCACATGCCATGAAGCGACTGGGCCCGTGGGCCATGGCCACAGAGCCTGGGCATCCAGAGCCTGTGCTCTGCAACATAAGAGGCCACAACAGTGAGAGGCCCACAAAAAAAAAAAAAAAAGAATCAGTTTCTACAGGCTGATTTCTTTCTTGAGTAAGGGTCACACTTTCCTATATCTTTGCATGTCTAATAATTTTGACTTGAAAACTGGACATTGTAGATAACACATAAAGTAGTAAGCAGACTTTGGCATATCTGCTTCCTAAGAGAGAAGAAGTAACTCATCCAAGTGAAACATCATAGAATGTTCCATAAGTGGGTGACACTAATGAACTAGGCATGAATGAGCCAGCTGATTCACTAAGGCTCAATGGGAATCAAACACCAGTGCTGCATAAATTAGCTGTGAAGTCAGTATGTCCCCCCAACAAGAAAAAAGAACAGAACTGATAACTAGGTATTTAAAATATAACAGTTTGATTTTTTTAATGGGTCCCAGAAGAGAAAGCTGCTTTTGTCCAACATGGCAGAAAAATACAATAGGATCTCACATGTGGAATTAAGAAGTAAATCAAGATAACAAGGGAAAGGCATACCAGCTCCTCAGGGCTAGAAAATTTTGCTGTTTACTCAGGTAGGATTATTAGGATCTCAAATTTGCATTTTGGAAACGTCACTATTTACGCGTGGTGCATTCTTACATTTCTTTGTTTTTTCAAACAGTTCATTATGAAGATGTCAGCCCTTCACAGCCATGCTAAAAGAAACAGACAAAATACTTCTCTATACTTGAAAAGGTTATTTTAAATCAGATACAGGAAGGAATGGGAAAATGAATATAGTTACTAAGGTGGGGCTCTGTAGTGGAAGACCAAACCAGACCGAGAACTCCTTAAGGGAGAGGGGAAGCCACAAGGGAAAGAGTTGATGACCAATTGTCTCTTCCATCCCAAGAAATCCACTCACACTATTTCTTCTTTATTGAATTCTTGTTTATTGCAGCACTATTTACAATAGCCAGGACGTGAAAGCAACCTAAATGTCCATCAACAGAGGAATGGGTAAAGAAGATGTGGTATAGCAACTAAGTCCTGGCGCAGCCAAATAGATAAATAAATAATAAAATATTTTTTTAAAAAGATGTGGTACATATATACAATGGAATATTACTCAGCCATAAGAAAGAACAAAATAATGCCAAGTGCAGCAACATGGATGGACCTAGAGATTGTCATACTGAGTAAAGTAAGTTAGACAGAGAAGGGCAAATATCATATGATATTGTTTGTATATGTGGAATCTAAAAAAATGGGTACAACTGAACCTATCTACAAAACAGAAAAAGAGTTACAGAAGTAGAAAACAAACTTATAGTTACCAGGGGGTAACGGGGGAGGGGGATAAATGGGAGACTGGCATTGACATATACACACTACCATATATGAAACAGATAACTAATAAGAATCTACTGAATAGCACAGGGAACTCTACTCGATACTCTGTAATGGCCTATATGGAAAAATAATCTAAAAAAAGAGTGGATATATGTATATGTATAACTGATTCACTTTGCTGTACACCTGAAACTAACACAACACTGTAAATCAACTATACTCCAATAGAAATGAAAAAAGCAAACAAACAAAAAAATAAATCTTGAAACTTTTTTTTATCACATATGAGTAAAGAAAGCAGTTGTTTTATAGCCTATACTAAGGGTTTTCTACTACAACTTGAACGAATATTTAATAAAATTTAAGTACTGGACACAGAACTAATTCTGAAAAAGTTACCAATAAAACTAGAGAAGATGTCAGAGAACCTAGGAAATGAAGATCCTACCACCCAAACAAAACAAAACAAAAAAGCATTAATTTTCTATAGGAGTTGATGTGATGACCAAAGTTTATGGAAAACAAATTTAACCCATAGTAAATAATAGTATTCTAGGGGACTTCCCTCACAGTCCAGTGGTTAAGACTCTGTGCTTTCACTGCAGTGGGGTAGGGTTTGACCCCTGGTTGGGGAACTAAGATCCCTGAATGCCACGTGGCACGGACAAAAAAAAAAAGAAAAATAGTATTCTAATGCTTCTCTTCACTATGTGAATTCAGCTTCAAACTTTTTCTAACAGGTACTATGATAAAACATTCATGTATTATATAAATGAAAATATATATGCATTGAAAATTGGTATATAACAAAGAAAAATTAAAATTTCTGTCTCAATAAACACTACTTCATAAAAATTTGGTACAGGTACCCATAGAAAAAAACACAAAAACTCAAAGTAAGATAGAAACAAAAGAACATTTTAATAATTTAGGAAAACAAACCTTCATATTTTATAATTTCAAAAATTGGAGGTTGTAAAATATGCAAATATAACATATTGAGAATGGCTATGCCCTATTTATTACATATTTACACACCATGAATGATAGGGCTACTGTATTTTCCACACAGCCCTGTGCAAACAAAAACCAATCAAATCTACCACTATAAAATCAAATCAACATTATCAGGTTAAGTAAGACTCTACTTTGCATGCAAGCTTTATTATTTTACATGTTAGTTAACCTAAACCCACCTGACTGGAGATGTCCATTGCGGCATGTCAAGTTAGTACTGTCATTATAGACGTCCGTTTGTGACTTGGAAAACTGCAAAACTGGCTGCAGCTTCTCTATGCAACAGAGGGGGGTAAAAAAGAAAAAAATAAACAAAAAGAAAAAAAAATACATGATAAAAAAATAAAATGTACATGTGAAAATGAAAAACAATTCAAGGTGTTACAAAGTTATTACATAATGAAGGGTTTGGCATTTACACAGAATTACCTTTAACAACATAATTAGTAAAAACTCAGACATTAAAATAGCAACAGAAATGAACAAGTGAATGACTATGTTCAAAATATGCATTATTCAGGTTTGGTAACCTGAGGCAATTCTATATCACTACCATTGTCAGCAAATACTTCCTGAATATCTAATATGTCCAAATCATTGTGTAGGGAAAGCAGGATAGAGATACAAAGAGAACATTAAAAAAAAAAAAAAAAAAAGGACATTCAGGAAAGGAGAAATGACACAGAAGGAAACTGTAAGGAGTGTCTAGGAAATGCCATATTCAGCTACATTAATGTATGTCAGGCAGAAAATAAATGTAATAAAGCAGAATGGAATAAGCATGCTGCAGAACTGTGCATATAGTACCCTACCATTTAGTTAAATACACACATGTATACTTGTATATACGAAAATTATCTCTAAAAAAGACCCAGAGAAACTGATAATACCAGCTGCCTCTGGGGATGGGAAATGAGTGGCTGGGGCATAGCATGGGATGGATGCTTTTCAAACTTAAACTTTTGAAATTTTGTGGCATGTGCATATATTGCCTATTTTTAAATTAATCAAAGATTTTAAAGGATTATTTCAACCTTACTCCCACTTCAAATAACAACAAATCCTCTCAAGATCTAGGTCTCTATGTCTAGCACATGAAGCCCAAGAGTGTATCGGTTTGAGCTTCCTTGCCACTCTACATCACTGCTACACTCTTTCCTCACTCAAGTCAATCCATACTGTTAGCTGACAAACACCCTGACAAACACTCCACCACTTACTCACTAGTACGAACTTGCTTTAGCGTCAGTTTTCCGAGGGTCTCAAGGGTTAAATAAAATAATACATGAAGTACTTGCTCTGAGCGTCATTCATAATAGGGCTCAATTTTGACCATATTTATTTTGTTGAAAAACTCCAAGTTATCATTACTGATTCTTTCCTCCGGTACTAAGAAGTTGATGAACATATGCAAAAATGTAGCACATATATACTAGCTCTTTTAAACTTTCATTTCTAATGTCAGACAAACAGGCGCCATGCTTGGTTTATGGTACAACCACACATGCCTTTGGGACAGGTTAAATAGCAGCTACCCTTTTTGCACAAAGCACAAAGTACTGCACAGCTTTTGTATCCTAGAACTGGCGGATACAATATACCTTGGAGCCCTTTTTCTGTTGTTAGTTAACAGGTAGGTCATCTGATTTTTCTCAAAGATAATACTCTTCAAATCACCATATTGAGAAAGAAACCATTTGTTTTGGTAAAAGACATAAATTAGAAAGAACTGATTTGTAAATGTCTGATTTATCAATTAAAACTCTTCAATGAAATGTAACAAAAAGTTCACATAAACATTCATTATATAGTAAAAAATAAACAGAAATTAAATCCTTAGTTTTAATAACTAATAACTAAGAATAATAAGTCATAGAACTTTTTTGCAGCGTTTGGATTTATATGCATGAAAACACACACACAATAGCAGCACACAGCTAATGTGAACCTGCTCCAATTCAATTTTTTTTTTTTGAAGAAAGTAAGCTTAGTTTAACGTTTCTTTTTAGAATGACTAAAGGTCGTGTAGATTAACCAATGATTTAAAATAAAACAAGTCACCTTGCTTCTTGATCCCCTCATGTGCAATCCCCACACAATCATCTCAGTGATCTACTTATAAGGGAAATTTTACCACATAACTTGTGTGCCTACAACCCTTTAGCAGTTTCCCATGGCCCACAGATTAGCACTCAAGCTCCTTTCTACGACCAACAAGGCCCTCCATGATCTGCCTACACTTCTCATGCCTGAGCAATCCCAAATTCACGTCTCTACCAGCACCATGCTTCTCCTTGTCCCTGAGTCTATGTTCATGCTGGTAGTTCCTCATGGAATATCTTTCCACCCAACCATTAATAACTTTTATTTATCTTTTTAAATCCCCACTTTAGGTTTCTTCCAGGAAGATTTCTCAGACACCTATTTTCCCATCCCTACAAAATATTTGTGTATCTCCATCCTGCAGTGATGATGATTTATCTATTTATGTCTGCCTTCTCCACTATATCAACCAGAGCCTAAACACAGGAACATTTTATCCAATCTATCAGTAAATCTGTTTGCTCAAGCTTCAAATACAATCATACTCCAACCACTTGTTACTCCTGGTATCATCCTGGTGCAAGCCTCCATCATTTTTCTCCTAGCTTACCACAATAGTTGTCCTACTTGCTCTCCTTGGTACATAGCATACCCTTGCAACATCACAACCAGAGGGATCCTTTTTAAACTGAAGTCAGATGATATTACTCCTTTCCTAAAAAATCCTTGTAACTGCTCCCCACTTCACAGGTGGCAAAAGCTCAAATCTTCAGTGGCCTGTAAGGTCATGCATGTTGTGATGGCCACCCCCTCTGCCCGCCCCCCCACCATTAGTTCTCTGACCTCATCTCTACTATACTCTCCTTGTTGTGGCACACCGGCCTCTTTGCTCCTCTCAAACATACCAGATGTGTTTTCTTAAGGCTTTGCATCAGCTCTTACTTCTCCCCAGACCACTCTTCTCCCAGATACCTGTAAGACTAACTTACAGGTCATGTCAACTTCTCCAAGAGGTATATACCCTGACTATATTATTTAAAACTAAAAACCCAGACCACCTCCTATCTACTCCTAATCCCCTGTACTGTGTTTTATGCTTTCTTTTCTCCACAAATTTATCACCTCCTAACACATGAATAACTTATTTATTCTTTATGTTTACGGCCTACTGTCAGTATTCTCCCTGCTGGAATATAAACTCTATGACACAAGGATCCTTGTCTATATCCTAAGTGCCTAGAACATGATAACCACCCAATAAATATTTCCCGAGTTAAGAAATAAATTCAGGGCTTCCCTGATGGCACAGTGGTTAAGAATCCGCCTGCCAATGCAGGGGACACAGGTTCAAGCCCTGGTCCGGGAAGATCTCACATGCCGCGGAGCAACTAAGTTCGTGCGCCACAACTACTGGCCTGCGCTCTAGAGCCTGCGAGCCACAACTACTGAGCCCACGTGCCACAACTACTGAAGCCCATGCACCTAGAGCCCATGCTCCACAACAAGAGAAGCCGCTGCAATGAGAAGCCTGCGCACCACAACAAAGAGTAGCCCCCGCTTGCTGCAACTAGAGAATGCCTGCGCACAGCAACAAAGACCCAACACAGCCAAAAATAAATTAAAAAGAAAAAAAGAAAGAAATTCAGTTTATATCCCTTGGCACCGTTCCTGGTACAGAGTAAGGACTTAATAAATGGACCTTGAATGAAGCTAAATTTTTTTTAAAAAGGGTAATTGCCAAGTATACCAGACACCAATGCCAAAATTATCTTTTTATCTACAGCAGGTTTTACACTTAAGCTTTGCTCTAAGGTTCACTATCACTAAATTGAAGATATATAATACATATGAACTCTTCCCATCTTTATCAGAGATGCTACATCCTCTCAAACCAGTCTGTATGAGGAACTCCCAGTGATAATTCTCCATACTACTTACATACCTATCAGGCATCCCACCTCTGAAAAGCTCCATTTTTTAAACAGCACATAATACACAAATATGCTCTACTATGCACTTGTGCACACTTCTTTTTTACTGTCTTTGGTATACAACTCCCAGATATTCTGTGTTCTCAGAAGACAGGAAAATGTTGATGATGTCTTTTATTTCACCCCCTCTTTTTTAAAGTAACATCTTTCATGAATGGACATATAGCACTTTTGAGGATAACAGACAACAACATCAACCAAATATTAATTCTATTAAAGCCTAGCTTCATGTTATATATCTTTTTGTCCTCTCCTCTAACAACACAAATAAGAAATTACTAAGTTGCATTTAAAGACAAGTCTATAAATTGATGAGATGCTTCTAATGTTTTACCATATCACAATTTCAAATACTGATAAAAGATAAAAACCAACTATTATTCAATTTGAAACATGTAACAAAATGTTCCATAATCAAACTTAATCCACATCACATACATTGATACTTTGTACATATACTGAAAAGGTGTTATAGCTAAAACACATAGAAAGGACCAATTAGAACAATTAGATAATTATTTTACTACAACAACCCTTGATGTTAGATGTAATTTTATTTGACACAGTAATAACCGTCACTTAGGAAGTAAGAAGGCAAACTGTCAGCCACAGAAGCCAGGAGAACACTGCCTTGTTAGCTATCTGAAAACAGTAAGGGTTTCTTTTTCAAAAATGTGGGGCAAAAAATTTATAAACACCATGGACCATATAGGAATGAATGAATGAGTGAATTAATAAAAAACATGTGTATATATGTACACAAAAGCAGGGGTGGTGATTACACACAGGTAAGGAGATGAACAAAAACCAGCATTTTCGAGTACTTACTATGGGTTAGGTTCCTTCAACAATTCACAGTCACAAATACAGTGAGATAATAATTATCTATTAGCCTCATATTACAAATGAAATAAAGAAGACTCAGAAATGCTAAATAACTTATCAAAAGCACAGAGCAACAAATAAAGTCTGCCTGTTTACCAAGTTTCTACTATTTCTATCACATCAAGCTATGGGAGAACCACCCAAGAAGGGTGGGTTTTAGTTCCACCGTGTTTGAGGGGTAGATTTACCTTAATAATATATTTTTAAAACCTATACCATCAAATAGAAGATGAGAAGTTTCTCTTTATAGACCTTTTACAGCTGATGAATGCAGAACGATGACAATTATAATGTCACTAGGCATAAGTCATCAACTGCTGCTAACATCACAAGAAATACTGATGGATAAACACAAAACCACCTATCAAGTAGTCTTAGCATTAAAAAATAAAAATCTAGTTTCAATCCAGTTAAGGCTCTATATCCAACTATCAATTTATAGGGAGGACAGAAGAACATACTAAAAGATAACATGGAGATGCATGGAGCGAAAGTCAGACCGCAGGAAACACTACATGGAAAAGATCTGGTTCATCAGCAAATAAATTGCAAGAAAAAGAAAAAACAGACTTGTATATTAAAGAGATGTATAGTATGGATCTTCTTGAAATCCTGATTCAAACAATTAAATTATAAAAAAATAGTAGGAGTTATTAAATTTTGAGATACTGACTGCACATTTATATATTATATATAAATTTGGACACTGACCATTTTTTTGGCCATTACTTTTATGTTTATGTTAGTATTAAAAGAATTACTGGTTATTTTTTAGGTGTAATAATGGTATTTTGGCAATTTTTTTTTTTTTTTTGGGCAGTCATGTCCATCATTCCATTTAATACTTACAGCTTCCCCAGAGAGAAGAATCATTACCTTTGTTTTATAATGAAATGAGTTTTCTTTTTGAAGGTTTGTTCTAGTTACAAATCAAAGCAAAAAATAAGTGAGACACAGGAAATAAGGGAGGGACGGAAAGAAGGGAAACATTAGAAGCGACAATCTCCTCACTTTGGCAATTTTATTTTTAAAGCATCTTTATCTTTTAGAGATATGAAATACTTATAAATGAAATAAAAAGATATCGAGAAATTGTGTCAAAATAGTAATATGAAGTTGGGCAAAGTGAGCAGGGATATAAACTGTGGTTGGCAAACTTTTTCTGTAAAGAGCCAGTAGTAAATATTAAAATATTTTTAAAAGCTATATATTAAAAGGCTTTGCAGGCTGTATGATCTCTGTATCAACTACTTAATTCTCTCACTGTAGCATGAAAGCAACCAGATAATATACAAAGGAATGAGAGTAGCTTTGTGCCAACTTACAAAAACAGGCAATGAACTGGGTTTAGTCCATAGGCTATAGTTTGCCAGTCTTAAATCAAGACCGACAATGAGTTGACAATTACCAAAGCTGAGTGACGGATAATTAGTTCAATAAACTCTTCTGTTTTGTATATGTTAGAAATTTTCATAAGTTAAAAGAAAGCCTAGAACACATTTTCAAGTTCACTGATTTATTTCCATCTGCATTTAAAGTTTCATTAAACTTTTAAGATTTTAAATCTTAAATTTTAAGATTTTAAATACATCTCATTCCAGTTATACAATTCATTAATTGATACCTAATAGTTGTAAACGGTCCTTGGCCATAACCAAATTCGTCATCATTTTAGCTTGAAGGCGTCTAGCTCTTTCACACTGTTCACCTGAAAGAAAAAGCAGAAAAAAAGAATTAAAATATCTACATTTACCTACTAATGCTGCTTCAAGATAAATTACCATACCAATTAATCTCATGGGGAGTCATAGTCTTTATGAAAAGATTATGAAATTAACAAAATATCATTTCCAAAAATATCTTAAAAAAATCAGTTATAGTTCCTTATGATGGTTTCAGACCTATTGTGGTATTTCATGGATTTTATGGGTTTTGAGACATATTTTTCCCCCTACATTTAAAACTCTTTGAAACTGGGAAGTGTTTTAAAACCTGTACCAACCTACTAATGCTATCAGCCAGGTTGCAGTCATAACATAGTCTGTCACTTCCTCTGCATACAAAAATTTGGTCATAGATACTAATACTTCTGTTATAGCTATGTCTAAATAAGATTAAGATAGCATATTCAATAAGGTTAAAATTCAAATTCTATGTGATAGAAGAGGATGTGTCATAGTTTAATTGACATTGTTTTTTCTCTTGGTACAGTTGAAGGCATTTTTGATTCAATGAAATACTATTTTTCTTATAACCGACTCATTTTCTTCTAACTCTTCTTCTATGCATTTGGCAAAGAACAGCAAATATATTTTGTACATAATTCATAAAGTCATGCTCATAAACTCATGAAAAGTCTCCAAGACCCAATCTTCCATATTTACTTGTTCTATTCTGCTCTCTTTTATACAGGAGACCAGTAGCTAGAGAAACAGTCAAAATAAAAAGGAGATTAAAAAACATGGTAAATATTGGACACATTATAGTTACTGGAGTTTAGCTGATATAAGTTATAGAATCAGCTAGCCAGATAAAATATCCACTGGGTGGATTGATCCATAAGGCTAAGATTCTCAGCTCACACATTGTAATTTTTGCTTCTGAATTTATTTTAGCTATGATAAGCTGAAGTACTTTACTCATATAATAGTGATATCCACATACCACTATTCACAGCATAGTATTTAAGAATTCAGGCTCTGAAGTCAGACTGCCTGGGTTCAAATCCTGACTCTACCACTTCCTGTCTATGAGACCTCATAGAAGTTACTTAATTTCTTTGCACTTAAGGTTTTTCATCTGAAAAATAAGGATAACGGTAGCAGCTTTAGAGTGTAGGGTTGTGGTGAAATTAAAAGAGATGATACATATGAAGTACATACAATGATGCTTGGGCACATAGTATGTGTGCAAGAAATGTTGTCTACATATTTAAAGGTAACATTAGACACTATTTTTTTTTTTTTGGCTGCGTGGGGTCTTCGTTGCTGCACGCAGGCTTTCTCTAGTTGCAGCGAGCAAGGGTTACTCTTCGTTGCAATGCACTGGTTTCTCATTGCGATGGCTTCTCTTGTTGTGGAGCATGGGCTTCAGTAGCTGTGGCACGCAGGCTCAGTAGTTGTGGCTCGTGGGCTCTAGAGCACAGGCTCACTAGTTGTGGCACACAGGCTTAGTTGCTCCATGGCATGTGGGATCTTCCTGGACCAGGGATTGAACCTGTGTCCCCTGCATTGGCAGGTGGATTCTTAACCACTGTGCCACCAGGGAAGTCCTTAGACTCTAATTTTTAATTTGATGTGACAGGAAAGTAAAGATGAGAAGTAATTGTTTTGGTTTTAAAAAGCCATGTGTGAATCAAAGTCAGACATTACAGCTCATATTTTAACATGCAGTCAAGCATTACCCACAGTGTAAAGGGAGTCTGTGAAATAACCACTCCTTCCCTGCCTCGACAATGAGGAAAGGATGAGGTTTCAAAAACAGGTTTAAAAATAGAGTTAAAATATCATGAACAGCGCTTCCAAGGAGGACACAAGTAATACAATAATCAAGTTTGAGCATATCTGGTTACAACTTCATTTTTAGCATAGGTAATAAAGCATTAACTTTAACAAGAACATTTAAAAATCTGTTAAATACCTTTATTAAGATAAACGGATCTGAAACCAGGGCAATCATGTGAACACAATTTCGGATGCTACTAAACAAACGTAAACATAACCTTACCTTGTCCTGTAACTACGACAGCTATTCCTTTTTCTAGTTCTTCAATACCTTTCTTATACCATTCCACAGCTTGCTCCTTTTGTCCTACTTTAAAATAGAAATAATTATTTGTATAAATCACAAGTATACCCTAAGAATACACTAAACATTTTCCAAAGCATGTTCTTATTAGGAGATACATGAAAAAAGAGTTGTGATCAAATAAGTCTGAAAACTGTTACTCAGTGACTTCTTAGGACTTTAGCATCTTAATGTATATGTGGCTCTGCAAGAGGGAGATATAGACGTCAACGTTTCTCAAAATTTTAGAGCTGTGATTCTTTATTTGTTTATCATCTCATGGTATTGATGCTTATAACCACTGAAATGTTGTATTAGAGAAATATTCAAGATTTTATTTTAAATAAATGGCTTTTAAAAGATTTACTGTTAGGAAAAATAAATACGATTTCAATAACAGTGAGGAAAAAAGCATTGTTTAATCTAACTGTAGTCAAATATGATGTAATATGTTCATGGGTGCTCCTTTCTAGAGTTAGCTTTTACTTAATAAATGATTGTACCATGAGAACTGGTATATGAGATTACAAGTGTGGCCATTAAGTAACACATTTCTATTTTTTTGAAACATGACAACATTTATCCTTGATCCAAAATTAAGCTTTAAAAGGATCTAAAAATTCAGCATAATCAAAATATGTGTAGGATACTTCTTTAAAGTGGTAACAATTATATGCAAATTTCATTGTTTTTAAAAATTCTTAGTCCTTAGAACGTGCAAAGCCTCACAAGTGGCTAATATAGAGATACAGTAAGGCAAAGGTGGAAATCATGCATAAGAACTGTTTTTCATTTTTCCCTACTCATGTCCCTATTTAATCAAACAAAAATTCCCATGCCATTCTTTAATTTGAAATTTCAAAATCAATACAATATCATGACTCTTGATAACATAGAATAGATGAAGTCTTATTATAAACACCACACAACGACTAAGAAATACTGTGCCCTTATGAGTGTGTACCTCCTACCTACCTTCCTCTACCCCCAAAATAAATCACTAACTAGATTTGGCCCCTTGGACAGGGTAATTTCTTACTTATTACCCATATAAAATGCCACTAGTATTTTACACAGTGTCTGATCCAGAGTAAGTGCTCAATAAGTACTTGATAATGACACATGAAGAAATTATTAAGAATCTGTTGTAAGTCAATTCAAACTATTTGGATGCGTACCTTCTAGTTTTTTATGAAGAAAATATCTGTTTACATGTATTTTTAGTTTTTTAATTTAAAAAAAGGGGTAAATTACAGGAAACAGTAAAATAGCATTTGCATTCTGTGTGGTGGGAATATTGATAACAATGTCGTATTTACTTAAAAATTTTAAAAATGAACTGCAACTTAACAGATACAACAGAAGTTCCTTTTTTTATGCCTCTTCCCATTCTCACGCTCCTCTCCTTCCCAGAAACCACTATCATGAATTGAGTGTCTACCTTACTTGTATATATTTTTCTATTGTTCCTACTTTATTTATATCATTTTATTTTAAAAATTTACATTGCTTTTTAGATCTATGTTGCTATACAGAGATTAGTTCATTCATTTCGATTCTGTATAGTATCCTATACCATCCTACAGTTTATTCAACTATCTCCTATTACAAGATATGTAGGTTGTTTCCAGTTTTTCAATATTTCAAATAACGTTGCAATAAATATTCTTGTACCTGTCCCCCTATGTACACGTGCCAGTTTCTCTTGAGCTCTTGAGTATATGCTTAAGAAGTAGAATTGATGAGTCATAGTTCATCACATATTCTCCATTTACCAGAAATCAACAAAATGCTTTTTGAGAGTGCTTGTGCCAATTTATACTCCCAACAGCAGTGTATGACAGTTCTCACTGGCAACATCTGAACAAAATCTTCTAAGGTGTTTTACCACATTACAGGGAGGCAAGTGAAATGACTGATTACAAATAAAATCACATGCTCAATAATTACTACCTAACATTCGTTGGTAACAGGAAGTTGATTTACTGCATTATTTGAATCTCATTAAGTCAGTGTGACAGTAGAAAATGCATAGATATTTCTTACCTAAAAGTACAAGACCACCAGAGAAAGGAGAGACATATAAATCAATGGAACAGAGGGACTTCCTTGGTGGTCCAGTGGTAAAGAATTTGCCTTCCAATGCAGGAGAAGTGGGTTTGATCCCTGGTTAGGGAACTAAGATCTCACATGCTTCAGGGCAACTAAGCCTGCACGCCACAACTACTGAGCTCACACGCCTCAACAAGAGAGCCCGCGTGCCACAAACTACAGAGCCCACGTGCCCTGGAGCCCACGTGCCACAACTAGAGAGAGGAAAAAAAACCCCACATGCCACAACTAGAGAGAAGTCTAAGCGCCACAACGAAAGATCCCATGTGACTCAACAAACAACCTGCATGCCACAACTAAGACCCGACGTACCCAAAAACAAAAAGAAAAATTTTTTAAAAATCAATGGAATAGAAGTCCAGAAATAGACCCCACATATATCATTGATTTGACTTTGACAAAGATGACAAGGTAATTCAATGGAGAAAGAATAGCTTTTTCAAAAAATGACGCTGGAATAACGGACACCCATACACAAAAAAACTTCACATGACATACAAAAATTAACTTGAAATGGATCACAAACCTAAATGTAAAACCTAAAAATATAAAATTTACAGAAGAAAACATAGTCAAAATTCTTTGTGATCTTGGCTTAGGCAGACACTTCTTAGAACATAAAAATCACAAACCTTGGGCTTCCCTGGTGGCGCAGTGGTTGAGAGTCCACCTGCTGATGCAGGGGACATGGGTTCGTGCTCCGGTCCGGGAAGATCCCACATGCCGCGGAGCAACTAAGCCCGTGCACCACAACTGTGGAGCCTGCACTCCAGAGCCCGTGAGCCACAACTACTGAGCCCGCATGCCACAACTACTGAAGTCCACCCGCCTAGAACCCGTGCTCCGCAACAAGAGAAGGCACCGCAATGAGAAGCCCATGCACCGCATCAAAGAGTAGCCCCCGCTCACCACAAATAGAGAAAGCCTGCACGCAGCAACAAAGACCCAACACAGCCAAAATTTAAAAAAACGAGGAAAAAATTGATAAACCATACTTCATAAAAATTAAAGGTTCCTGCTCTTCCAAAGATGGATCTGACAACGTAAAGACAGGCCACAGACTGACTGGGAGAGAACATTTGCAAAACAATATGTCTAATAAAGGTCTTGTAAGCAGAATATATAGAGAACTCTTACAATGAATTTTTTAAAAAGTCATTTAAAAATAGTGTGCCAAAGATCAAAACATACACTTTACCAAAGAAGAGACATACATGGAAAATAAACACAAGAAAAGATGTTCAACACCATTAGCTGTTAGGGAACTACAAATTAAAACTCCAAGATTTTAATTTTGAATGGAAAAAAGTTACAAGTCACATTTGCAGGTGTGACTACAAAATGATACAGCCATTTTGGAAGAGTTTGGTAGTTCCTCATGACATTAACATATACTTACCACAGGACCCAGCCCTTCTTCTATGTATTTACCCTAAGAAATGAAAACATCAAAGACCTGTACATGAATGTTTACCAGCTTTATTCATAAGAGCTAAAAACTGGAAACAACCCAGATGTCCATCATTTAGTGAACATATTAACAAATTGTGGTACAACCATACATAGACTACTACTCAGCAATAAAAAGAACAAAATACTGATACATGTAGGAACATAGTTGAATCTCAAAAACATGCTAAGTGAAAAGAGCCAGACACAAGAGGCTACACACTATTTAATGCCATTTACATGACATTCAGTGAAGACAAAACTATAGGGACAAATCAGATTAGTGATTGCCAGAGGCTAAGGGGGAGGCAAAGGGACCGACTACAAAGAGGCACAAGGGAGATTTTGGGGTGATAAAACATTCAATCTATTGACTGTGGCAATGGTTTACACAGCTCTTTGTCATAACTCACTGAACTACAGATCCTTAAATAGGGTAAACTTTACGTAAATTATACCTCAACAAATCTGATTTTTTAAAAATGCAATACTCCAACATTTATGTATAAGAACATTTGTTGTCACTTGAATTATAATACCAGAACTAAAATTTTGATTACAAGAGTAAGATTAGACGAGAAAAACTAGAAAAATATTTTAAAAACATCTGTTTGAAGGGATCAGAGGATTTTCAAAACAGTATGAAAATTACTAAAATTTGGAAGGAGGGACCATTTCACACCCATTATGATGGCTGTTTTAAAAAATTACCAAAATATGGAAAAGAGAAAAGCCAACAGAGGTGAGCCTATGACTTGGGACACTTTTCTGCTTGAAACAATTGTCAATTCTGAATGCAAATGTGACCAAAAAACTAAGCAGAGCTTTCAGCAGACTCATGGGACTAAGTTGACAAAAAATGAATTCCAGGGCATGCCAAGGAGAATAAGCGGCAATGATTCCAAGATTTTGGTTGGGACCCTGCATCACTGAAGAGTTATGAACTAGGCCAGCCTGTACAAGGGCTGACACCCACACTCAAATCACTTCAGTCCCCTAAATTAGGGGAAACTATAAGCCCATAAGCTCCTACGTTATCACCCTTCTGACTAAATTTTTTTTTTTAACTTTTGGCCATGCCATGCAGCTTGTGGGATCTTAGTTCCCCGACCAGGGATTGAACCCAGGCCCTGGCAGTGAGAGCACCAGAGTCCTGACACTGGACCATCAGGGAATTCCCCCTTTTGACTAAATTATGGCAGAAAAATCAAACCTTACAATGAAGTCCAGCACACAAAAGGCCTTCATGATACTTGAACAGTTCTTAGTTTCCCTTACACATTTCCCTCTTTCCTATATGGGTCCCAACAACATTCAAACTCAACCAACCAGACTACATCAAATCAAGAGAAGAGTGGGATGGCAGAAACTTACAATGGTCGTAGTGGTAGTTGAAGTTAATAGCCAATAATGTGAACTACAAGTGAACTACATAATCTAGGACCAACGACAGCCCAAGAGCCAAATAGAGTCAGGTGCCTGTTTTTGTATATAAAGTTTTACTGGATCATACCCCCTATATGAGAGTGTTGAACAGTTTTGAAAGAGCACTTGAAATAATTATTAAATATATACACTAATATGTATAAAATAGATAACTAATAAGAACCTGCTGCATAAACAAATAAATAAAATTCAAAATTCCAGAAAAAAGAGAAATATTTATTAAATGGTTCAACAAAAAACCAAGTGAATGCAAAAATGGGCAAAGGACTTGAATAGACATTTTTCCAGAGAAGATATGCAAATGGCCAATAAGCACATGAAAAGATGCTTGATATCATAAGTCATCAGTGAAATGAACATCAAAACTATGATGCAATACCACTTCACATTAATTAGGATGGCCATTATTTAAAAAAACAGAGACTTCCCTGGCAGTCCAGTGGTTAAGACTCCACACTTCCAATGCAGGGGCCTCAGGTTCAATTCCTGGTTGGGGAACTAGGATCCCACATGCTGCGTGGTGTGGCCAAAAGATGAAAAAATAAAATAAAAAATAAATAAATATAAATAAAAATAAAACAAGCAAACCTTGAAACAAACAAATGTGAAGAAATTAGAAACCCTTGTACACTGGTGCTGGGAATGTAAAAATGCAAAGCTGGGGACTTCCCTGGTGGTACAGTGGTTAAGAATCTGCCTGTCAATGCAAGGGACACGGGTTTGAGCCCTGGTCCGGGAGGATCCCACATGCCGCAGAGCAACTAAGCCCTTGAGCCACAACCACTGAGCCTGCGCTCTAGAGCCTGCAAGCCACAACTACTGAAGCCCGTGTGCCTAGAGCCTGTGCTCCGCAACAAGAGAAGCCACCGCAATGAGAAGCCTGTGCACCACAACAAAGAGTAGCCCCCGCTCGCCACAAGTAGAGAAAGCTCGCTCGCGGTAATGAAGACCCAACGCAGCCAAAGATTAAAAAATAAAATTAATTAATTTTTAAAAATATGCTTAAAAAATGCAAAGCTGCTGTGGAAAGCAGTTTGGCAGTCCCTCAAAAAATTAAACATAATAATTACCTTATGATCCAGCAATTCTATTCCTAGGTGGATACTCAAAAGTATTGAAAAGGAACTTAAAGACTTGTATACCAATGTTTATAGTAGCATTATTAACAACAGATGGAAACAACCCAAATATCCATCAACAGATGAAGGTATATACATACAATGGAATATTATTCAGCCACAAAAAGGAATGAAATCTGTTTTATGCTACAACAAGGCTGATAAAACATTGAAATGCTAAGTGAAATGTTAGACATAAAAGGACGGATATTGTATGATTCCACTTACATGAGGTACCCAGAATATGCAAATACACAGAGACAGAAAGCAGAACAGAGGTTACCAGGGACTGGAAGGAGGGGAGTATGGAGAAGAGGAAATGGGGAGTTATTGTTTAATGGATGCAGAGTTGCTGTTTGGAATGATGAAAAGCTCTAGAAATGGATAGTGGTGATGGTTACACAGTATTGTGAATGTATTTAATGCCAACGATTTGCATACTTTAATTGACTAAAATTGCAAATTTAGTTTTCTATCTTTTACTACAATAAAAAAAATGACTAAATGACCCATTATAGGCAGTTTGCTGCTCCCTGGTATACAGCAATGAAAATGAACAATTATTGCCACAAGTAACCTCAAAGATTAATCTGACAAGCATAATGTCAAGCAAAAGGAGCCATACATAAAAAGAACACATACTGTATGATTTCACTGATAAAGCTCAAGATCAGGCAAAGGTGATTTATGGTGTAAGAAGTTAGGAATTGAAGATACCTTTGTGAAGGGTGGGGAAAGGTAGTGAGCAGAAGGGAGGATGAGAAAGGCAGGCTTCTGGAGTAATATTCTATTTCTTGACCCGGTGGGGTTTCAAACTGCTGTGCTCAGTTTAATAATTCATTAAGCAACACACTAACTGTGCACTTTATGTATACTTTAATAAAAGTGTACTTAAAAACTGAAAAAAATAGAGGAGGAAGATTAAATATATTGAAACGGAAAGTGAGTCCCCATACATTAAGTGAAAAAGGTTACAGATCAGTTTCTATGTAAAATGGTTCTTTTCCACTAATGAATATTTATGTTTATTTAACTAGACAAAATCAGGAAACTTATCAGTAATCATCTCCCTAAGGACAGGACTACAGAAGATTTTCACTTTCTGTATTTGTGCATTATTTTAATTTTTGAGTTGTGTTGCTGTACAAGCAACAAAAATACTGATACTATACATCTTTAAATAAAGATAATAATAGTGGAGGGACTTCCCTGGTGGTCCAGTGGTTAAGAATCCGTCTTCCAGTGCAGGGGACGTGGGTTCAATCTCTGGTCAGGGAACTAAAATCCCACATGCCGCAGGGCAACTAAGCCCGCACGCGCAACTACTGAGCCCACGCGCCACAACTAGAAAAGGCTGCATGCCACAACAAAGAGCCCATGCGTGGAAACAAAAAATCCCACATACCACAATGAAGATCCCGTGTGCTGCAGCTAAGACCCAATGCAGCCTAATTAATTAATTAATTATTTAAAAAGTAAATCTATATTCTGTTTAAAAAAAAAAAAGAATAGCAGCCTAATTTGTGAGTCATCAACTGCATCTTTTCACTCACATGTTAGTGGTACCCAGATTGCCACAAGAAGGGTCAAAACATGAGTAGTTTGGGTGGCAACAGAGGATGTCAGTTTGCAAGTATGAGTTAGAAGACAGAGATTTAAGTCCTTGCTCCATCATTTAATAGCTGTATGACTTTGGGAAAGTCTGGTAATCTCTCTGAGTTTTAGTCTCCTTACCTAAAAACAAGATGACATTTCTTTTACCTCATGAGTTGTGGCAAAGATCAAATGAAATAGGGCATGGGATAATACTTTAATAAAGAGGTGTGTAAAAAATTACCTTTATCATACTTAGTAAATTTGTTAATAAATATAAATCCTTCTACTCCAGAACTGTATGCACTGTTGTATTTTAGCTCATAAAGCCCACTGCTTTTAACTGATCTATTTAGTCCTTCTTAAGCATCATTCTACAAACAATTCCAGGGAGTAAGTACCTCCATTTTCCTACACAGTTTTTTGCTAGCAACTTGCAAGTGTCACATTAGCGGAATAACGGGAATCTTTAAAAATCTTATAGTAGATTTTAATGTGTACTAATCCAAAATAAACCACAGAGACCATGAAGCATCAGACTAACAGCCCCCTGATTAATTCTCTCATAGTTCACTGTCACAGAAAGGATCCTTTCTACTCTGTTTTAATTCAGCAAAAAAAAGGCCGTATTTGCTTTCATGTTCAACCATCAAGGTTTATTTCTGAAGTTAAGATTTATTTTTTCCCATTTAATTGGAAAGGTTTTGAATCCCATGTAAAGGAATCATTACAGTTTTGGACATTTTCTTTAAACCTTAAGAATTTCAATCAATTTATCTTCTTTAAAAGTCCTTTTAAATTTACTATGGATGGTAGGTAATTTTAATTTTCTTCTGTGCATTTTTGGTATTTTCCAATTCTCTATCAAGAGCTTGTATTCATACCTGAGTACATACATGAGAATAAAAAATCATTTCATCTCTTGTAATAAAAAGCTAGGATACTAAGTGACGCTAAGGGGAGACTTCCATCTGTTTTTTCTGAAC
Organism: Platanista minor; assembly: GCA_004363435.1. NCBI lineage: Eukaryota > Metazoa > Chordata > Mammalia > Artiodactyla > Platanistidae > Platanista > Platanista minor. Next base: position 4,170 of record RJWK010009293.1, on the reverse strand, counting down.
TAAGGGTCACAATTAGCAAAAATATTTTTATTTTACTCTTCAGATAATTTGCCTTCTTCCCCAAATCTCATTTAGACTGCTGCTGTTTCATAAAAAGAGTAGTAAAAACTAGGTATCAAGGTTTAACAATGCTCTAACATAACCTCTAGAAGCTGTAGCCTTAAAAGAACTGTAAAATTAATAACAATAGTTCCGGGACTTCCCTGGTGGCGCAGTGGTTAAGAATCTGCCTGCCAATGCAGGGGACATGGGTTAGAGCCCTGGTCCGGGAAGATCCCACATGGCGTGGAGCAACTAAGCCCGTGCGCCACAACTACTGAGCCTGTGCTCTAGAGCCCGTGAGCCACAACCACTCAGCTCTCGTGCCACAATTACTGAAGCCTATGCGTCTAGAGCCCATGCTCCACAACAAGAAGCCACCGCATTGAGAAGCCCGTGCACTGCAACGAAGAGTAGCCCCCACTTGCCACAACTAGAGAAAGCCCGTGCACAGCAACAAAGACCCAGCACAGCCAAAAATAAGTAAATTAAATAAATTTTTTAAAAAGTTTGTAAAATAAATAACAATAGTTCCCATTTTCTGAGGACCTACTATGTGCAGGCACTAAGTATTTTACAAACATTATCTCAGTGTAATAATAAGTAACTTGCCCAAGATCCTGTGGAGCCAGAATTTAAATGTCAATTTGGATAAGAGGCACTGCAATTTTAAAAGGATAAAATTAGACTCTCAAACCTGAGATAAAGAAAAGCAGTCCCTGACATCCAGGAGCTGGTACTGTCAACTAAGCCTTGGTGTAACAAGGAAATGACCTGACATTACAACTAAGCCTTGGTGTTCTATCGAGTATAAACAATTCCACAGAACAACAACATGAGACAAGGTCACTCGGTGATCATGGTGGATGAAGACAAAAATGAGACCACTCTACAATCATGTCTGAACACAGACAAAATGTGAACATTGGCCAAGCCATGAAACACCAAACATCCCCCTCTTCGGGCTAATGACTGCTTCTTAACCAACTGCAGCTTCATTCTCACTCTAGTCTTCTCTCTTTCTGGGTTAGATTTAAGATACTTAATCACAGAATTATCCCCAATTCCTGAAAACATCCAATCCAGAGCAAAACACTGCTTCCTTAAATCCTCCTTAAAATCACCTAATACAAGCCCAAATTCTATAAGTTCTTTTTAGCCTTTTCCTGAGATACACCATGGTTCCCCATGGTGTGTGTTCTCTTGGTTACAATAAGTAATAAATCCCACTTGTTCAGCCACAGACGGGTGTTCTAGTGAAAGCTCACTGAAAGGAACTGACAAAATCCACTTAAGAACAACAACTAATTCTCTCCCTCTCTACTGAAGCATAAAATATATGCAAAAGAACAGTAAGATATGTGAATAAGTATAACATGTCTATGCTATACCTGTTTGGCTGTAAAACACTTACTAGTCCCAAGAAAATTGTGGATTTTGACATTTTTCTTTCCTCACTACCAGAATGAACCACTGAAATGTGAGTGTGCTCAAAGATATTTTATTCTATAGGATGTCTAGCATGAGCATTTGTTAATAATTCACAAAGCAAGAGAAAAAAAGGCTAGGTCACTGATTAATACCTTTGCTGATCTTATACAGGTCAAGAGAGTGGAAAACGAGTAGAAAAGTAGAGAATCTACACTTTGCCATAATTGAAAAATCCAACTACTATTGGGTAGAGCACAGAGAATAAATAAGATAGTGGAAAAGAGGCAGGAAGGGTTAGGGAAGATCCTTCTTCAATAATTTAATATCCATTTACTGACTATCCCTTAATTGTCATCAGGATGACTAACAATAATTTTAGGAATCTAGTTACCAGGTGAGTTGTATACAGTTCAACTGTACTCTGTATTAGGAAGAATATAAACTGCAATAAAAATCAGCTAAAAACGGAACAAGGAATAAAGTTCGTAAAAGTGGCTGCCTTTTTGTCTCTTTAGTGCAAATGCCACTAAATATTCTTGAAGAGAAATATAAAGTGTTTATTGTTTATTTAATAAAAAATAATATTATTCTCTAGGAAAAGTATGATATTATCAGAGTGTCCATCCATCAGAATAATTCTTTCCTTGTTCTAATCATTTAAAGCAGAAATTAGGCACAAGAAAACTGTCTGAAATCAATCCTTTCAAAATGGTATCTAGTCGTTTTTAGGAATAAAGTATACCATATCTGATACTTCTGATTTCTAATCTCTAGAAATAGATGTGGATAAGCAAGTATTTTGTGTGTTTTAAATAAAGTACTACGTTGGATTATATGAAATTATAGTACATGGTAATTAATTTTTTAAAAAACCTTCCGTTTTAAATATAAACTGACTAGGAATAAATAAAAAAAGTTTTTATTTAGATAACTTCTATCCTTGATGCCAGATGCTGCAGCACTATCTTATCCTGAGAAACTGGCTCTCTCTCTTTCATACAATACATTGGGCCCTTACTGTCTGTCAAGTCCTACACACTTGAGGTAACTGAGCCACACCTGAAGAACCTGCACCACTGCATTACTCAGGAGACCCCAGGCTTGTCTACCAGCAGGAGCCACCCAAAGCACGTTAGGTCAGGTTCTGGTTAATCCAAAGAACCACTATTACAACCTTCTCTTCTCCCCCAAGTATTCCAAGGGGCCCTTGGAATTACAAAACAGAGAACCTGCTTCATATAAAACAAACAGGGGCTTCCCTGGTGGAGCAGTGGTTAAGAATCCACCTACCAATGCAGGGGACACGGGTTCGAGCCCTGGTCCGGGAAGATCCCACATGGCATGGAGCAACTAAGCCCGTGTGCCACACTACTGAGCCTGCACTCTAGAGCCTGCAAGCCACAACTACTGAGCCCATGTGCCACAACTACTGAAGCCCACGCACCTAGAGCCCGTGCTCTGCAACAAGAGAAGCCACCACAATGAGAAGCCTGTGCACCGCAACAAAGAGTAGCCCCTGCTCACCGCAACTAGACAAAGCCCAGAGGCAGACAAAAATAAATTTATTTTTTTTAAAAATAGCTTTGTTTCAGATAAATTTAGGCCTTTATGAAAGTTCAGTGTCAAAGTTGAGTATGCCATAAAAAAGAATAAAATTCAAAATAAACAGCCACCTTATAAACCACATTTATGTATTACCTTGTTAAAATAAGATTTAAATTGGCCTTTATTATTTGAAGGCACCAAATGTGTCAATTAACTAATATCATTACAGTCTGAAATAGCCCACTTCACCTGATGAAATAAAGTGGCTTTCAGTATATTTAGAAGCTGGGTCAAGTTTTTAATGGAAAGGGAATGCACGACATTACTAGCCCCTTAATGGTTTAGGGGCTAACTACAGAGTTAGGAAACCTTTGAACACTATCCAGTTCATTTCAGTTTGTTCGTATATATTTTGATGCAGTAGGAAAGAGGGAGAATAAAATTCTCCTGAAATTAAGTTCTGTATTGTCAAGGATGGCTGAGAGGCAAATAGACTTCAAATGTGAACTCTGGCAACCACTGAATTAAAGGTAAAGTAAAAAAATTTTCAATATGCTAAAGAAAAAATTTGACATAGAAGAGAACCATGACAATGTAAACTCAGTTTTACTTCACTGTTAAAGGAAAATTAATATAACTAATTTGCTTCAGTTTGAACTAATTTATTTTGTCATATAATGCATCAGTTGTAGAACTCAAACTAGAGTTATCATTGCCTGTTCTGCTGTCCACTTTATAAATTAACTGTAAAAATAAAGCAAAACCTTTGAATAGAAACATTATCAGCTGAGAGTGAAATATGTGGTACAGAGATTGCTGAAAATATTTACACTTAAATATTTGAAGAGGAATTAAATATAATAGAGGTATATATGTGATACCCAAAGATAAGTCTCCAGCATGAAACCTAAGGTCTGAATTCCACTTCCATTACTTACCCCTCACATGGAACTGATTTCTCTTTAAATCTAAGAGTCCAGGATCCTTTTTTTGTTTTGTTTTGTTTTTGTTTTTCTTTGGTATGCGGGCCTCTCACTGTTGTGGCCTCTCCCATTGCGGAGCACAGGCTCCGGACGCACAGGCTCAGCGGCCATGGCTCACGGGCCCAGCTGCTCCGTGGCATGTGGGATCTTCCCAGACCGGGGCACGAACCCG
>RJWK010009292.1:19695-45930 GCA_004363435.1 Platanista minor | reverse complement strand
ATGTAGTGTCCTTCTTTGTCTCTTGTAATAGTCTTTATTTTAAAGTCTATTTTGTCTGATATGAGAATTGCTACTCCAGCTTTCTTTTGGTTTCCATTTGCATGGAATATCTTTTTCCATCCCCTTACTTTCAGTCTGTATGTGTCTCTAGGTCTGAAGTGGGTCTCTTGTAGACAGCATATATATGGGTCTTGATTTTGTATACATTCAGCCAGTCTGTGTCTTTTGGTGGGAGCAGTTAATCCATTTACATTTAAGGTAATTATCAATATGCCTGTTCCTCTTCCCATTTTCTTAATTGTTTTTGGTTTGATATTGTAGGTCTTTTCCTTCTCTTGTGTTTCTTGCCTAGAGAAGTTCCTTTAGCATTTGTTGTAGAGCTGGTTTGGTGGTGCTGAACTCTCTCAGCTTTTGCTTGTCTGTAAATTTTTTAATTTCTCCATCAATTCTGAATGAGATCCTTGCTGGGTAGAGTAATCTTAGTTGCAGGTGTTTCTCCTTCATCACTTTAAATATGTCCTGCCAGTCCCTTCTGGCTTCCAGAGTTTCTGCTGAAAGATCACCTGTTAACCTTATGGGGATTCCCTTGTGTGTTATTTGTTGTTTTTCCCTTGCTGCTTTTAATATGTTTTCTTTGTACTTAATTTTTGATAGTTTGATTAGTACGTGTCTTGGCGTGTGTCTCCTTGGATTTTTCCTGTATGGGACTCTCTGTGCTTCCTGGACTTGATTAACTATTTCTTTTTCCATATTAGGGAAGTTTGCAACTATAATCTCTTCAAATATTTTCTCAGTCCCTTTCTTTTTCTCTTATTCTTCTGGGACCCCTATAATTCGAATGTTGGTGTGTTTAATGTTGTCCCAGAGGTCTCTGAGACTGTCCTCAGTTCTTTTCATTCTTTTTTCTTTATTCTGCTCTACAGTAGTTATTTCCACTATTTTATCTTTCATGTCAGTTATCCGTTCTTCTTCCTCAGTTATTCTGCTATGGATTCCTTCTAGAGTATTTTTAATTTCATTTATTTTGTTGTTCATCATTGCTTGTTTCCTCTTTAGTTCTTCTAGTTCCTTATTAAATGTTTCTTGCATTTTCTCTATTCTATTTCCAAGGTTTTGGATCATCTTTACTATCATCATTCTGAATTCCTTTTCAGATAGACTGCTTATTTCCTGTTCATTTGTTAGGTCTAATGGGTTTTTATCTTGCTCCTTCATCTGCTGTGTGTTTTTCTATCTTCTCATTTTGCTTATCTTACTGTGTTTGGGGTCTCCTTTTTGCAGTGTGCAGGTTCTTAGTTCCTGTTGTTTTTGGTGTCTGTCCCCAGTGGCTAAATTTGATTCAGCGGGTTGTGTAGGCTTCCTGGTGGAGGGGACTAGTGCCTGTGTTCTGGTGGATGAAGCTAGATCTTTTCTTTCTTGTGGGCAGGTCCACGTCTGGTGGTGTGTTCTGGGGTGTCTGTGGCCTTATTATGATTTTAGGCGGCCTCTCTGCTAATGGGTGGGGTTGTGTTCCTTTCTTGCTAGTTGTTTGGCATAGGGTGTCCAGCACTGTAGCTTGCTGGTCATTGAGTGAAGCTGGGTGTTGGTTGAGATGGAGATCTCTGGGAGATTTACGCCGTTTGATATTACGTGGAGCTGGGAGGTCTCTTGTGAACCAGTGTCTGAAGTTGGCTCTCCCACCTCAGAGGCACAGCCCTGACTCCTGTCTGCAGCACCAAGAGCCTTTCATCCACACGGCCAGGTACGTGGGGAGTTTCTTGCCTTTTGGTATGTCTGAGGTCTTCTGCCAGCATTCAGTGGGTGTTCTGTAGGAGTTGGTCCACCTGTAGGTGTATTTCTGGTGTATCTGTTGAGAGGAAGGTGATCTCCACGTCTTACTCTTCCACCATCTTCCCTTTCTTCCTCCTCTTTTGCTTTCTTGAAGGAGATACTACAGCTCAAGTTTGTGCTTTCTCCCTTGCCCACAGACCCTGGCCTGCTTTCTGTGAATGTTCCCAAGTCTTCTTCCAAATCACACTCTCATTGTCACCACAGGGAGCCAGCTGCAGAGTTGGCGGAGGTGTGGATTTACTATGCAATACACTGTGGGTGTCTGTGGGCCAGTCCATGGGATCTGTGGTTGAGATTTTCCCTACAGCTTCTGGGTAGATTTCTTAATGGCGTCCAGAATGCCGTCAGTAGGAATCATGTCCTTTTAAAACCCTCCATGAATCTTTTATGCCACTCCCCTGATCTGTCTCTTCCTCCCAGGAGTGGAGCTCACAAGTTAATACTCTAGATGCTATGAGGGAGAAATGAGTCTCTTTGGCAGTGTCCCACACAGCTGGGAAAGCCAGGTGTTTACCCACCCACTCTCCCATTCTCCCCTGGGAGAGATCACAGGCTTATTTATTTAACCCTAAGCTGTCCTGCCTTGGGGGAAGGGTGATGCTAGTAAAGTGTTTTCTTTTACCCATTCCAATGTGTAGAAACTTGTAATTTTTTTGCTCCAAGAGAGTACTGAAATGACTCTCATCCATAGTTGTCTGCCCAAGTCAGCGTTCTCCAGTTGTTTGCAGACCATAGCTGATAGGGTCTAGAACCAGTTCATTGTCTCCTGCAAATTCCAAACGAGTACCAAGGTCTTTCTGACTGCTATCCAATGCACACGTGGGTGAGACTCCTCCCAGGTCCTTTGGCATATGGTGCTGGATCTCAGAACTCTCAGAGAGGCGATTTTGTTCATGGATGTTTGTCAAAGTTTTGTTGTTGAAGTGGGAGGACAAATACAAAGGACGACTTATGGTACCATGATAGTGATGCCCAGATGACTCCAACATTTGATTCATCTTACTTTTGGCATCTGTTACTTATCTTTTCTTATTCAAGTTATGATTTCCCTGATTCTTGGTATGATAGATTTATATTTCCTATGCATTTTATTGATTATGTTAGGAGACTCGCATTTAAATATTTTATCTAAGCAGGAAGCCACCATGCCTAGATTTAACACCAAAGTCCTGGTCTACTTTTGTGATCTGTGGTTACAATGACAGTTTATTTACTTTCAGAGTCCTTGCAGTATTATTTTGGTCTGTTTGGTTTATCTGGTGCCGCTGTAGCTCTCACTAGTACCTGCTGCTTGGGTGGAAGATGTTTTCCTAGTCCTAGGTACCTGGTTCTCTGTGTAGGAGAGGGGAGTCTCAAGCCATGGGCCAAAGAGGCTTCCTTGGCAGTGAGGTTGTTGTGGCATGGTTTCCTCTGTCTGTGGATGATGGAGTGTATATCTCTGGCTGGTCAGTTTTTGTAGGATCTCATCTACTGGTGAACTAATGTCTATGGGCTGGGAAGGGGAGTCTTATGCTAGTGGAGACAAAGGAGCTTTCCAGGCTGGGATGATTATTGTGGTGGAACCCCTTTTGCTGGTGTTACCAGGCTACCCCCAGTATTTTCCAGTGTGGGATTGGAGTCTCTGCCCCAGCGAGGTGAAAGAGTGCCTCCTTTGGCCACTTATTCCTCATGAGGTTCCTATAAATTTCCTTTTCTAGTAGTGTTGGGCTTTCTTGATGTTGTCAGAGGGACTCTCATTAAATCTGGGGTAGAAATGATCCTATCTGGGCTACCTCTTTTTACTCAGCTGAGGATTGGGAATACTTATGATAACTTGCCACTGTGTTGTTTCTCCAGTCTTGGGAGTCCCAACAACCTTGTCTTCCTATTACCACCTTTTAGAATTCTTTGGTTGCCAAGTGCACTGTAAATTCAGAGTTTATAGCTGTACCTGGTGGGAAGGGGCAGGGAGAGATGAGTCTGTTCCATCTTGTCCCTAAAACTTGCAGTGGCCTAAATAATGCATCCATACATCATTTTATTATCTTTCCTTCCTCTTTTTCTCACTCTACCACCTCTCCAACTCCTGCTTTCTGAGGTCATCTCTCAAATAAACTACCTGAATCCATATCCTTGTATAAAGTTCTCCTTTCAGTGCCAAACTAAGACAAACCCAGTAGACTAAAATAGGCTAAAAACATGAACAATAAGTTCATCAAAAGAAGTATGAATAACTTATAAACTTATTAAAATATGTTTGGCCCACTCATAATGAAAAAAAAAACAGGAATGAGAACAAAGAAAACCATTTTTTATCTGTCAGATTAGCAAAGGTTAAAGATTTTGATATTATGCCACTTTTATGTTCTATTGTTATAATCTCTTTGCAAGGCTATCTGACAATAGCATTCAGCACACACATTCCCTTTGAACCAGCAATTTTACTTGTAGAAATATATACTACAGATATACTCAGACACAGTTATATGCACAAGAATGTTTGTTGCAGGATTGGTTGTAATAAAGTACTGGACTGAGGAAAAAGCACTGAATTTCCATCAGCAGGTTATTGGTTTAAAAAGTATAGTAAGCCTATGCAGCAGAAAATATGCCATTAACAAAAATGGAGCTTATCTATGTGGGTCAATATGGAAAATAAGATTCATTAAAGGGATTATACAAGGTACAAAAATGTACATAGTATAATTAAGAATCATATTATTTATATTACCTACTATATTACATAATAACTTTTAACATTAACATACAATGTCTCTGAGAAAGGAAAAAGTTTCTGATTGGGTAAAACATCTATTTTTCTATCCTGTTGTACTCTTAGAATTTTTAGTCATGCCCGTATATTACTTTTTCAATTACAAAAAAATTCACCAAATAATGGATGTTTTGTTCCTCAATTGTAATTGAAATTAATCTTCAGTTTAATTTAGTGTATCAGTTTCAGAGAGAAAAACAATTTGTTCTATAGCCCTTGTGCATAGAAAATACACATACACACACACCAAAATGTTAAAAGTAATTATCTACATAGAGGTAGGACGATATAGTATCTTATTTATTCTTCATACTTTTCTGAATTGTTTGTATTACTTTATTAATAAAGTAACAAAGTCCTCTCCCCTCAAAAAAATATTTTCATAAGCTCTGCATGGCATGTTTGGGTGGCACCATCACCCTCTTCACTGGAAAACTCCTTTATGCTATTACCAGCTATTCCTTTTCCCTTAATTCCTCTACCTTGCTCTAATTGCTGCTTTTGGAGCAAAATCAGGCAGCACAAGAGAGAAAAGGAGTTCCTTCACCTGGACTTGAGCTTAGGCCTCTAATGCAATATCAAGGAGGAATATAATTTTTCCCTTAGATTAAATGAAATTACAGCTGTTTGATATTTGTATTATAGTTCTGCTACACTTGGTTATTTTAAATAAGCGTTGTAACAAAATCATAAAATAGGAATGTTTTCCTGTTAGACCTTAGGAAGAAAACTGGTACACGGGCCTCTCACTGTTGTGTCCTCTCCCATTGCGGAGCACAGGCTCTGGATGCGCAGGCTCAGCGGCCATGGCTCATGGGCCCAGCCGCTCCGCGGCATGTGGATCTTCCCGGACCGCGGCACGAACCCGTGTCCCCTGCATCCGCAGGCGGACTCCCAACCACTGCGCCACCAGGGAAGCCCGGAAACTACTCTTAAACTTGCTTTTCCTGTGAACCATACTAGCCACTAAGTGGCGCTAAAGGCTCAAGTATGAGAAATAAGGGACAAGTTCAATTATTTTATGAAAATAGATATAGTGATGTTTTTGGAATCTTCCAAGAAAATTGACAAATATTCAGGCCGATTTTCCTCCCAAAATTTTACTCCTTTGCTCAAAATTAGTATTCAGAAGCTGAGATGTTGAAGGACTGGATGAGTTCACTAGAAGGCCTAGGGGTGGGTTATACAGGTGACACTTGTTTCATTATACTACTTCATACCAGATTATTAAAAACAATTGCAGGGCTTCCCTGGTGGCGCAGTGGTTGAGAGTCCGCCTGCTGATGCAGGGGACGTGGCTTCGTGTCCCGGTCCGGGAAGATCCCACATGCCGCGGAGCGGCTGGGCCCGTGAGCCATGGCCGCTGAGGCTGCGCGTCCAGAGCCTGTGCTTCGCAACGGGAGAGGCCACAACAGTGAGAGGCCCGCGTACCGCTAAAAAACAAACAAACAAAAAAACAATTGCAGTATTATAGAATGTACAACAATTTTAGTATCATATAATTTTGTCTTTTTCTTTTAAAATTCCAGTTTCCTGCATGCCATTCCACTATGAACCTGTGATTATGGAAAGACTTAATAAATTTACACACCAGGAGACTACAAAAGAAAAATGCTTTAAGTTTTTTTCGTATTTAATACAGTTTTTATTAAATGGTTCTATTCTAAACTGATAACACTTAGCATTACTTTCTCAATATCTTATTGCCTACGGTAATGGTTCTTAACTGGGGGCAATTTTGTTCCCCAGAGGTCATTTGGCAATGTCTGAAGACAATTTGCATTGTCACAAATGAGTGAGGTGGGTGCTACTAGCATGTAGTGTGTAGAGACCAGGGATGCTAAAGAGGATGTACTTTATATTTTCCCTAATTCATTTCCATTACCTTTTGTGATCCTTGATACTACAATGCAAAGAAGAAAAAAAAGTTAGAAGACAACCCTCAAAATGGGAGAAAATATTTGCAAACAAAGCAACTGACAAAGGATTAATCTCCAAATTATACAAGCAGCTCAATATCAAAAAAACAAGCAACCCAATCCGAAAATGGGCAGAAGACCTAAATAGACATTTCTCCAAAGAAGATACAGATTGCCAACAAACACATGAAAGGATGCTCAACATCACTAATCATTAGAGAAATGCAAATCAAAACTACGATGAGGTATCACCTCATAACAGTCAGAATAGCCATCATCAAAAATTCTACAAACAATAAACACTGGAGAGGGTGTGGAGAAAAGGGAACCTTCTTGCACTGTTGGTGGGAATGTAAACTGATACAGCCACTATGGAGATCAGTATGGAGATTCCTCAAGAAACTAAAAATAGAACTACCATACAACTCAGCAATCCCACTACTGGGCATATACCCTGAGAAAACCATAATTCAAAAAGAGTCATGTACCACAGTGTTCATTGCAACACTATTTACAATAGCCAGGACATGGAAGCAACCTAAGTGTCCATCTAGAGGTGAATGTATAAAGAAGATGTGGCACATAGATACAATGCAATACTACTCAGCCATAAAAATAAATGAAATTGAGTTATTTGTAGTGAGGTGGATGGACCTAGATATACTCTGTCATACAGAGTGAAGTAAGTCAGAAAGAGAAAAACAAATACCATATGCTAACGCATATATATATATATATATATGGAATCTAAAAAAAAATGGTTCTGAAGAACCTAGGGGCGGGACAGGAATAAAGACACAGATGTGGAGAATGGACTTGAGGACACGGGGAGGGGGAAGGGTAAGCTGTGACAAAGTGAGACAGTGGCATAGACATATATACACTATCAAACATAAAATAGATAGCTAGTGGGAAGCAGCTGCATAACACAGGGAGATCAGCTCCGTGCTTTGTGACCACCTAGAGGGGTGGAATAGGGAGGGTGGTTGGGAGGGAGATGCAAGAGGGAGGAGATAGGGGGATATATATATATATACATATAGCTGATTCACTTTGTTATACAGCAGCAACTAACACAACATTGGAAAGCAATTGTACTCCAGTAAAGATATTTTAAAAAAGTGAGAGAGACAGAAGGGAGGGAGGGAGAGAGGGAAGGAGGGAGGGAGGGAGGAAGGAAGGAAGGAAGGAAGGAAGGAAGGAAGGAAGGAAGGAAGGAAGGAAGGGAGGGAGGGAGGGAGGGAGGAAATGAAAAAAAATAGTAAGTGAATTGCCTAAGGCCATCTGAGTTAAAAGCTCTTCTGACTTTAAGGCCCTTTCAGAAAGCCACACTATCTCTTTGAAAATCAATACGCAATGCTACAACAATTTTGAAATTGTTGTTTGAATGGCTTCCATATGGATATATAGGTGAGTTTTTATGTAAATAATCATACATATATATAAATAATATGAGCTTCTATTTGTTGAACTTACTATGTGTCAAATTCTGTGCTTAAGCAAGTTATATATATTATTGATATTAAAATTTCAATAGCCCCAAAAGTTGATATATTTTCTGCTTTACAGATGACAAATTGAGGTTCAGGGAGGTGAAATAACTTGTCCAAGTTCATAGGACTTATAAGTAGAAGAATCAGGGTTTAAATCTAAGGTCTGCTGACCCAAGATCATGGGTTATTTTTCCTATTTTTAATATACTTTATTTTTAGAGCAGTTTTAAGTTTACAGCAAAATTGAATGGAATCTAGTCCATGTTTTTAACCACTATCTCATCTCATACCACCTCTCTCATAAAGACTCCTCCCATTACACACATGAGCACCTGCATACACACACATATACCTATAGATGCTAACTGCACTAAATATATATGTAATTGAGAAGTGTGGTAGCAGAGATTGCTCCTAATATGCATTTTTATCAAGCCTGCTACAAGCCCTTCGATTCAATCAGCCAAATAATAGTATTTTTATTTGGAAATGTAGCTCCCTAGAATAAAGAATAAATTTCTGAGCCTCCCTACATATGACATGTGATTAAGTTCTGGCCAATGAGATGAAAGCAGAAGTGTCACATGACATCTTCCAACAACCATCTTTATAAAAGTGGTGAAGGTTGCATATTGCACGTTTTTCTTCATCTTTTCCTCTGTCCTGCTGCCTGGAATGTGGTTGACGCTTTAGACCTAAAGGTAAGGGCCCCACTCAGCACGGTAGAAAATGAACTGGAGGAGCTTAAGTTCTCTAAGATTTCATTGGTCAGAGCTGCCATGTCACCCCTGACATATGAAACTCCAGATTTTACATGAGAGAAATACATTTCTAAAATATTTAAGCAATGGAAAATTTGAATTTTTTTAGTCACTGGCCGCAGATTCTAATCCTAAACATCATAAGGATAAAGTATTTTTCAAAAGGAGAACTAAAGGCCAGGAATGCAGGCCAGGAATGCAGTCAGGCCCTATCGACTATATCAGAGCACTACTTTCTCAGACAGGATCACCCAGTCTTCAAATCTATGGTGTCTTCTCCTCAACAATATTGCCCCAGATACAGCTGAAGAGATACACAGTCTCAGTAAAAGAATCTTGACTCCATGAAACTAAATCTGATGTCATTTTGTCATATAAACACCCTTCTAAACACATCTGACAGATATGTGGAGGAGATTGAGTCTGTGTTGACTAGACCATAGCAGTGCCATCTTTGATCAAGGCCCTTATTAGATGCAATTCATCTCCTAGGAAAGAACTTAACCTTGAACACTAAAGGTTTATGTGCCCTGCATAGAAGTATATCTGGCAAACTATATGCAGAAAGTATGACAAAAGAGACTTCAGGGCCCTGCAGATGAACCCAGTCTAGCAACATGAGTCACCCATGTAACAGAGACAGAAGTTAGAGAACAGTAAGTATCGGTACAGTATGTGGCCTTCTGACAACATTAAGGCATACTCAGTCCAAGACGATTGAACTCACCTTGACCCCACTCCCAAGAAGCACCTTTGTGTCCTAGGAGAAGAAATAGCTGTGAGCATAAAACAAAATGTGTTATAGCACAAGAGTTATTGCATATTTACTGTTAGACCTTTCTAAACCAGCACAGAGATGTGATAAAAAGGCATTTCCTTATAGTTCCAAGAAGTTAAAGCCCAAGAGATGATTATAACAAATGATTATATCAAAAGCACATTGTGATGGTGAAGATAATGACTCAGGCAAACTCTAAGTTGTAGTTTTGAGTACTGAGGTTGCATAAATGACCAGTGGCATTTGGAGAGGAGATCCATGAAGCTGGATATTGGTCAAGTTTGCCCCAAATGGTGGCAGCAGTAACTAGCACTTATAGGTGGAGAGTGTCAATCAGCAATAGGAATCACCTGTATCTGTGCAGTGGCAGCAAGATAACAATGGTGAGAATGGATGAATTCAGTATGTGACACATGTCAAGTTAAGAATAGCCTTAAAAGCAGTCCAGGTGGAGTTTAATTCAAAATTTACTTTTCTGGAGTATCTAGTATTTTTTTAGTATCTCTTCTAGATGCTGGTGACATAGCAGTGAACAAAAGAGACAAAATCCTTATCTTCGTGGATCTTATTTTCTAGGAGAGTCAGATACTAAACAAAGAAAATTAATAAGTAAAGTATAGAGTATTTTAGAAGATGAAAAATTACAGAAAAATGAAACATGCTGAAGGGGAGGAGTGCTGGAATTGTTGGCTGCAATTTTAAAGAGGGTGATCAGGGTAAGTCTCATTGAGTTAATATTTGAGCAAACATTTGAAATAGGTGAGGGAGCAAGTCATGTGTCTATTTCAACAAAAAGCATTACAGGAAGAGGAAATAGCAAGTACAAAGGCTCTGAGGTTGGAACATGCGTAGTATGTTCAAGGAGCAAGGAGGTTAAAGTTGCTGTAGTTGATGGAGATAACAAATGGTAGAAGAAGAATTCATAAAGTTAAAGTCTAAACCACTTAAAGGACTTTGGATTTTATTCTGAGAGGATATCATTAGATGGTTTTATGCAGAAGAAATATGAACTGACTTAAGTATTAAAAGGATTACTCTTTTTAAAAATAGACTGTAGGAGAGCAAGAACTGTTTTATATTTTAGATTCCACATATAAGTGAAAACATACAGTATTTGTCTTTCTCTGTCTGACTTCACTAAGCATAATACCATCCAGGTCCACCCATGTTGTCACAATGGCAAAATTTCATTCTTTTTATGGCTGAGTAATATTCCATTGTGTGTATATGTGTGTGTGTGTGTGTGTGTGTGTGTGTGTGTGTGTATCTCCTTTATACATTCGTCTATTGATGGACACTTAGGTTGTTTCTCTATCTCGGCTACTGTATATAGTGCTTCTATGAGCATTGAGGTGCATGTACCTTTTTGAATTAGAGATTTCTCCAGGTATATGCCCAGGAGTGGGATTACTGGATTATATGGCAGTTCTATTTTTACTTTTTGTGAGGAATCTCCATACTGTTTTCCAAAGTGGCTATACCAGTTTACATTCCCACCAACAGTGTACTAGGGTTCCCTTTTCTCCACATCCTTGCCAACATTTATTATTTGCTGTCTTTCTGATGATAGCCATTCTGACAGGTGTGAAGTGATATCTCATTGTGGTTTTGATTTGCATTTCTCTTATGATTAGTGATGTTGAGCATCTTTTCATGTGCCTATTGGCCATCTTTATATCTTCTTTTCAAAAATGTCTATTCAGATCTTCTGCCAATTTTTAATCAGGTTGTTTTTTTTAATATTGAGTTGGATGAACTCTTTTATATTTTTTGGCTGTTAACCTCTTACCAGGCATATTGTTTACAAATATCTTCTCTCATTCAGTAGTTTGTCTTTTTGTTTTATTGATGGCTTCCTTAACTACACAAAAGGTTTTAAGTTTAATTAGATCTCATTTGTTTATTTTTGCTCTTGTTTCCCTTGGTGGAGGAGATAGATCCAAAAATATATTGCTAAGAATTATGTCAAAGAGAGTACTTTGTGCACTTTATGTTTTATTTTAGGGATTTTATGATTTCTAGTCTTACATTTAGGTCTTAAATCTATTTTGAGTTTATTTTTGTGTGTGGTGTGAAAAATATTCAATTTCATTCTTTTACATGTAGCTATCCAATTTTCCCAGCACCACATATTGAAGAGACTATCTTCTCCATTGTATATTTTTGCTTCCTTTGTCATAGATTAATTGACCATATTGTGTGGGTTCACTTCTGGGCTGTCTATTATGTTCCATTGATCTATGTATATGTTTTTGTGCCAGTACCATACTGTTTTGATTACTATATTTTTGTAGTATAGTCTGAAGTCAGGGAGCATGATACCTCCAGCTTTCTTCTTTTTTTCTCAATATTGCTTTGCCTATTTGGGATCTTTTGTGGTTTCATACAAATTTTAGGATTATTTGTTTTAGTTCTATTAAAATTTTCATGGTATTTTGATAGGGGTTGCATTAAATCTGTAGATTGCTTTGGATAGTATGGACATTTTAACTATATTAATTCTTCCAATTCATGAACACAGGATATATTTCTATTTATTTTATCACCTTCAGCTTCCTTCATCAATATCTTATAGTTTTCAAAGTAAAGCTCTTTTACCTCCTTGCTTAAATTTATTACTAGGTATTTCATTCTTTTTTATGTTATTGTAAATGGGATTGTTCTCTTTCTGATAGTTTGGTATTAGTGTATAGAAATTCAACAGATTTCTGTATAGTAATCTTGCATCCTGCAACTTCACTGAATTAATTTATTAGTTCTACTATTTTTTGGTGGAGATTTTATGCGTTTCTATATATAGTATGTCATATCCAAATAGTGATAGTATTACTTCTTCCCTTCCAATTTAGATGTTTTTTTTATGTATTATTCTTGTCTAATTGCTGTGGCTAGTACTTTCAATACTATGCAAAATAGATATGAAGAAAGTGGTCATCATTGTCTTATTCTTCATCTTAGAGGAAAGCTTTCAGCTTTTTAACATTGAGTATGATGTTAACTGTTGGTTTGTCATTTATGGATTTTATTATGTGGAGGTACATTTCCTCTATCCTCACTTTGTTGAGAGTTTCTATCATAAATTGATGTTGCATGTTGTCAAATGCTTTTTCTGTATCTGTTGAGATGGTCATGTGATTTTTACACTTCATTTTGTTAATGTGTCACACATTGATTTGCAGATATTGATCTTGCATTCCTGCATCCCTAGAATAAATCCCACTTGATCCCAGTGTATGATCCTTTTTATATATTGTTGAATTCAGTTTGCTAATATTTTGTTGAAGATATTTTGCATATATATTCATAAGGTATATTAACCTGTAATTTTGGGGTTTTGTAGTGTCTTTCTCTGGTTTCCATATCAGGGTAATGGTGTCCCCATAGAATGAATGTGGGAGTGTTCCCTTCTGTTAATTTTTTGGAATAGTTTGAGAAGGATAGGTATTACCTCTCCTTTATATGTTTGGTAGAATCCCCCTGTGAAGCTGTCTCATCCTGGACTTTTGTTTGTTGGGAATTTTTTGATTACTGATTCAATTTCAGTGCTCGTCATCAGTCTGTTCAGATTATCTATTTTATCCTGATTCAGTTTTGGAAAATTGTATGTTTCTATGAATCTATTTCTTCTAGATTGTCCAATTTGTTTGCTTATAACTGTTCATAGTATTTTCTTATGATTATTAATATTTCTGTGATATCAATTGTAACTTCTCCTCTTTCATTTCTTATTTTGTTTATTTGGGTCCTCTCTCTTTTTTTCTAATGAACCTGGCTAAAGGCTAATCAATTTTGTTTCTCTTTTTAATAAACCAGCTCTTGGTTTCAATGATCTTTCTATTTGGGCAGGGGTCTCTATTTTATTTCCGCTCTGATCTTCATTGTTTCCTTCCTTCTTCTAACTTTGGATTTTGTTTATTCTTCTTTTTCTAATTTCATTAGATGGTAGGTTAGGTTGTTTATTTGAGGTTTTTTGTTTCTTGTGGTATGCCTTTATCACTATAAACTTCCCTCTTAGAACTGCTTTTGCTGAGTCAGATAGAATTTGGAAAGTTGTGTTTTTATTTTTGTCTCAAAGTATCTTCTGATTTCCTTTGATTTCTTCATTGACCTATTGGTTGTTTAGCAGTATGTTGTTTAGTATTTACATTCTTGTGTTTTTCCCATTTTTCTTTCTGTAACTGATTTCTATTTTCATATCCTTGTAGTCAGAAAAGATGCTTGGTATAATTTCTGTCCTCTTAAATTTGTTGAGACTTGTTTTGTGGCCTAGCATGTGATTTATCTTGGAGGACATTTCATGTGCATGTGAAAAGAATGTGTATTCTGCTGTTTTTGGATGGAATGCCCTGTAGATATCTATTAAGTCGAACTGTTATAATGTGTGTGTCATTTAAGGCCACTGCTTCCCTACTGATTTTCTGTCTGGATGATCTGTTCATTGATGTAAGTGGGGTGTTAAAGTCCTCTACTATTATTGTATTCTTGTCAGTTTCTCATTTTATGTCTATTAATATTTGCCTTATATATATAAGTTCTACTATATTAGGTGCATATATATTTACTAAAGTTATATCCTCTTGTACTGATCCTTTTATTGCAATATAATGCCCTTTTTTGTCTTTTATTATAGACTTCTTTGTTTTAAATTCTACTTTGTCTCATATGAGTATTGCTACCCCAGATTTCTTTTCAGTTCCATTTGCATGGAATATCTGTTTCCATCCCTTCACTTTCAGTCTGTCTGTGGCCTTAGATCTGAAGTGAGTCTCTTGTAAACAGCATATAGATGGTTTGTTTTTTTATCCATTCAGCCACCCTGTGTCTTTTGATGGGAGCATTTCATCCATTGACACTTAAAGTGATTATTGACAAGTAAGTACTTATTGCCATTGTGTTATTTGTTTTCTGGTTGTTTTTGTAGTTCTTTTCTGTTCTTTTCTTCTTTTAGTCTCTTCCCTTGTGGTTTGATGATTTTGTTTAGTGTTATGTTTTTGTTTCTTTCTCTCTAGTTTCTGTTTATCTACTGTTGGGTTTTGATTTGTGGTTACCATGGAGTTCATATGTGTTGACCTATAACCATATCTACTGGTTTTAAACTGATAGTCATTTAATTTCAAACACATTCTAAAAGCTCTACATATTTTACTCCCCCCTCCATGTTTTGTGTTTTTATGTCATATTTTACATCTTACTGTCTATTAACTATTTATTGTAGTTATATTTGATTTTACAATTTTGTCTTTTAATCTTTGTTCTAGCTTATTTAAGTGGCTGATCCACAGCCTTTACTATACATTTGCCTTTACCAGTAGAATTTTTCCCTTCCTATAACTCTTTTTTCTTGTTGTAGCCTTATCTTTTTCACTTAAAGCAGACCCTTTAACACTTCTTATAAGTTCAGTTTAGTATTGATGAACTCTTAGGTTTTTGCTTGTCTGAGAAGCTCTTTATCTCACCTTCAATTCTGAATGATAACCTTGCTAGGCAGAGTATCCTAGGTTGTAAACTTTTCCCTTTCAGCACTGTAAATATATTATGCCACTCCCCTCTGGCCTGCAAAGTTTCTGCTAAAAAATCAGCTGATAGACTTATGGGGGTTCCCTTGTATGTGACTCTTGTTTGTTTTTCTCTTGCTGCCTTCAGAATTGTCTTTTTATCTTTAACTTTTGCCATCTTAATTATGATATGTCTTGTTGTGGGTCTCTTGGGTTCATCTTGTTTAGAACTCTGTATTTCCTGTACCTGGATATATGTGTTTCCTTCTTCAGGTTCAGGAAATTTTCAGCCATAATTCCATCAAATAAATTTTCTACCCTTTCTCTCTTCTCCCACCAGGACCCCTGTAATATGAATGTTAATATGTTTGATGGGGCTTCCCTTGTGGCGTAGTGGTTAAGAATCCACCTGCCAATGCAGGGGACACAGTTTTGAGCCCTGGTCCGGGAAGACCCCACATGCCGTGGAGCAACTAAGCCCATGCACTATAACTACTGAGCCTGTGCTCTAGAGCCCACAAGCCACAACTACTGAAGCTTCCATGCCTAGAGCCCATGCTCCACAACAAGACAAGCCACCACAATGAGAAGCCTGTACACCACAATGAAGAGTAGCCCCCACTTGCCACAACTAGAGAAAGCCCACTCACAGAAACAAAGACCCAATGCAGCCAAAAATAAATTAATTAATTAATTAATTTAAAAAATATATGTTTGATGTTGTTCCAGAAGTCCCTTAAACTATTCTCATTTTTTAAAGTTGTTTTTCTTTTTACTGTTCTAATTGGGTGATTTCCATTATTTTATTTTGCAGATCACTTATGCACTCTTCTGTATCACCTAATCCGCTGTTAATTCCCTCTAAAGTATTTTTCATTTCAGTTATTGTATTCTTCAGCTCTGACTGTTTCTTTTTTATATTTTCTAGCTATTTGTTAAAATTCTCACTATGTTCATGTAGTCTTTTTCTCACTTCAGTTAGCATTCTTATTACTATTGTTTTGAACTCTTTATCAAGTAATTATCTGTGTTTCATTAGGAGTTTTTTTCAGTGATCCCCCCACCCCTTCTTTAATTTGAAACATGTCCCTGTGTCTTTTCATTTTGTTTAACTTTCTCTGTCTCTGTGAAATTAGGTGAAACATTTACTCATCCCAGTCTTCAAGGTGTGCCCTTGTGTGGGAGAATCTCTATGCAATCTGCTTGTGCACAGTGGCTTTGGTGGAAGAGCTGGACCTGAAATAAACATGGGCTGCATCTTTCCCTGGGGTGTGCTGGCAGCCACCACCTTGGTGGGAGGTAGGGCTTGAGTCAGAGGGACTAGAGCCAAAGCCAGGTGCAAGTCAGGACTTTTCCTAAGCTTAGTGGTCATCACCCCCTTACCTTGGGTGGGGTTGGGGGCTGAGGAGTTGGAGCAGGAGCTTTCAGGGAACTGGGTTTCTCTTTGGTATAAAGGCAGTCTCCATCTTGGTCTGGGACATGGCTGGGGCTTGAGGGCTTGGTGCTGCACTTCTGTGCTGGTTTCACTTTTCCCCTGGTGTGCATACCTTAGTTAGAGGCTGGGTCCTGGCCAGAGGGGTGGGTACTACACCACTGAGCAGCCACCACCCTCTCCCAAGTGTGTAGAGGAATGCATGCTCCTGCAGTGGCTGTCTCTGCCATGGAGTTAGCTTCACTTTCTCTGGAGTGTGTACAGGGACATGCAAGCTGGTAATGGTTGCCCAGCTCTGGTCAGAGGCAGGGCCAGGTCTGAGCTGCGTCTATTCCCTTCAAGTGTGTGCATTCTCATTGGCAATGGTAGGTTCCATCTCAGTGGGGAGCAACACCAGAGCAAGAGGGGCTGGAGCAGGAGCCTGGTGTGGGCTGGGGGTGTGCTGGAGCAGTCCTTGCAAACTGGCCAGAGTTCTAGGCAGTTTTCAATCTGCTGCCTCTGAGCTGTGACTGTGAGTGTGCAAGTCTATCTATGCACACGCTCTTCAAGAAGAGTCTTGGCTTCTTACAGCCATTTACTAAAAGTCTCACTGTTTTTCAAACAGCTAAGGGGGCGTGTGTTCCCAGTGTCAGACCCCAGGGCTGAGGTGCATCATATGTGGCTCAGACTTCATATTAATTGACCTAGCAACAGCATTTGACACAGTTGATTACACCTTCTCTTTGATAAACCTTTTTCCTTGATTTCCAAGAAATGACATTCTTATGTTTTTTCTCCAACCTCATTGACAGCTTCTTCTCACTGCCCTTTCTAGTTTCTCTTATTCTAGCTAACCCCTTAACACTGGCATTCCCCAGGGTTCAGTCCTTATTTCCCTTCTCTGTCTATACTCATTCCCTTGTTTATATCCAGTCTTGAGGCCTGGTGGTACTAAGTAAACAAGATATTCTTGTCCATTACAGAAATTTATAACTCTGCCCAAATCCCAAGTCATTACTATAAAATTATATAAATATTATAATGAAGTATATAAAAAATACAGAAGTGTGAAAATCAGTACCTTTAAACAAACCTGTAATTTGTTTGAATAGTTTCACGGGTTGCTATGGAAGTAAAACACCTTAGGTTAAGGACCCGATTGGGTGCCGCTGAACCCACTGATAAAGAGACTAACTAGATGGGAAGCTTTCCCTGCTGGATGTGGAGCATACAAGGTGAAAGCAGGAGAACTCACAGCTAACCATTTGGGGCTACGTGAGTCTCAAAGATGTCAAGGCAGTGCATGGAATTTCAATCCTTACAATACAGAGTTAAAAAAGCTAGACATAGGGGATTCCCTGGTGGCGCAGTGGTTGAGAGTCCGCCTGCTGATGCAGGGGACACGGGTTCGTGCCCCGGTCCGGGAGGATCCCACATGCCGCGGAGCGGCTGGGCCCGTGAGCCATGGCCGCTGAGCCTGCGCGTCCGGAGCCTGTGCTCTGCAATGCGAGAGGCCACAACAGTGAGAGGCCCGCGTACCACAAAAAAAAAAAAACAAAACAAAAAAGCTAGACATAAAAGCAGCTGTCTATGGACTATTAAGTACATTTACATTTAAGAACAAATTAAACTAGCCTATAGTAATAGAAATGGAAACAATAAATGATGTAGAGACATTGCAAAGGGACATGAGGAAACTTTCTGAATTGATGCAAATATTTTATATCTCCATTTGAGGATGGATTTTGAGGGTGTATACATTTGTGAGAACTCATTGAACGGTACACTTTCAATATAATTATTTCACTACATGTGAATTATATTAAAGATGAGTGTGTATGCACATGTGTGAGAGAGAGTGGGCAGAGAGAGAGAGAGAACAGAGAATGGGATGAGAGAAATTGTATATGTCAAGTATTAGTAAAAATTTTTGTTTTACTGTGCAAGTGAGTAAAAGAATTTGGTGCCAGATAACAAGGAAGTGATATCAGGGAACTTTTCTTTTATGATGGAAGAAGTAATAGGAAATTTGTATGTTTATTGGAATGATCCACTAGAGAGCAAAAAATAAGAATTTATAGGAGAGTGAAGGAAGAATCTCTGGGGCTTAAGCAAAAGTGGTTAAAAGAATATGCAATCTAGTGCAAAAAAGATTGATTTTAGAGAAAAGTAAGGAAAGATCATCTTTGTACAAGCAGGAAGTTAGCATATATGGGTGCAGATGCTGCTAAGTGGATAGAAGTAGTGATAAGAGAATGTGGAAATTCCCCTTTGTTTCAATTTATCTCCAAAGCAGGAAGCAAAGAAAGCAGCTGAGAGAGAAGATGGGGAAGATGGTATTAGAGATTTGAAGAGAGAGAAGAAGCTGTGAAATAGTCACCTTTATGGATGGGAGATTTAATGGATTTAAAACAAATAACAAGGTATCTGGCAGCATTAAAAACATACTTTAGGTATGTGGTCATTAATTTATTGTTGTGCAATTTTTTCTCCGGTCATGGTCAGCTTTTCAGGTGCAGGTGTGAAAGAAAGGTGGATTTAATCAAGGTTCCAGTTTCCCAAATAAGTGTGCCAAAATGAAAGAAGAGCAAGAGAGTCAAGGACATATGCAAGAACATAATTATCATGATTGAGCATGAATTTGAGCTGGATAAAATACCTAGATATAAGGACTATTATTATAATAGATTTCCTTAGAAAATGGCTTCATAACAAAGCATCTATAGTTTAGGAAAATGTGTAATTATAAAAGCATCACATGATCCTTTTTTTTAAAAAAAGAAATGTATAAAATAAAAATTTAAATACCCAACATCCACACCTCCACCCCCCACTACTAAGGGCCAACTACTATTAAATGTTTTGTCTGTATGCCTGAACATCAAAAATGTAGTTGATTTTCAAAGCTTCTCCCTACAAATGCAGCATTGTTGGGGAGTAAAAGGGCTACATTCACATAAAGAGGAAGATTCACGGCTGAATGAATGAATGAATGAATAAACAAATAAATAAATTCAAGCTCCCACAGAATGAGCAAATTCTGAGAGCATAATTTAGGATAAGCAATAGGAAAAGATGTTCCTCTCATAGTTAAAGTCACTTTTATTAAAAGCAGAGATTTTTCTCAAGTAGTCCTGTTCTAGCACCAGGGAAAGAGACATTTGAACCCTGTCTTTAGCAAAACTTGTTGCTGCCAGATGGAAAAGGTAAAGTACTTAATGGGGGGAGTTTAAAGGTCCTCAGTGTTTTCAAAGTAAACACTAGTTAAATAATATTGACAAAGTGCTTTAGAACTCTGAGGCAGGCCAATGGGAATATTATGAACCATAGGGACTATTCAGGTCAAAAATTTAAGTATATGCATGTTGGTGATGAAGACTTAATTACAGAAGACAATCGGGAAATGAGCACAGATAGAGGAAGTATTGATCGACATTGCTTAAAAAGAAATTATGTGGCAGAGGGGGCAAGACAGAATGCTTCAGCTGAAACTCCCAGGAACATATCAGGGGAAGAACCTCCCCCATAACATCGCACAAACACCTAATTTATTTTAATTAATACAATGTAAAGCTTATTGTCTCTGATCCGTTACATCACAACGTTATATTCAAAAGACTCCAGTCCGATATCCAAAAATCATTGAAAATCAATTTGAAATAGTCTCCTCTTCCTAAGAATTAGCTCAGTTTACCTTTACCTTTCAAAGGTAAACTGAGCTAATCTTTATAGGGTCCTTCAGTTCTGCAGCTCTATTCATTATTCCAATCAGCACAATAAAATCCCATGTCTGGGAGCTGCCCACGCAATAGGGGATTCCTCCTTTTAACATGGCAATGAAGGACAAAAGGGTAGGAATACTTAATTCAAGAAAATTTAGTCAGTTACATGATAGTAAAAGCTAACATTTATTGAACACATCACACAATAACTCTATGATGTAGGTGACATTTTTATCATCTCCTTTCTACAAATACTAAAGAAATTGAGACCCAGAGTGTCTAAATAAGTTGTGGGACCAGAATTTAAACCCATGCTCTAATGCTAGTACCCATGTACATCATTGGTTTATCGTATTGAAATTCTTTAAATTTTTTAAAGTTAGAAAAAATAGAAAATAAGTCAGGCAAACTTAAAAAGTGAATTTCCTATAATGATATTAAGAGCTCAGAGAACCAACAGGAAACTGGACAACTGGGCTAAGAATAACCAAAAGTGGTGATGTAGCATGATTGGTCTGATGAGGATACTGACACATGGTTTGCTTAGACCTCAGACATTTTCATTCTTGTGTCCCTGTTATTAAGATCCAAAATCTAGCCACAGAGCACTAGATTATTCTAATTTAGGTCAAGATATGCCTGCCTCTTCGTTAGAGGAGAGAAGTGCCATTGATTTACGTAGATTTAATATAAAAGGCAAGGGTACTTCTTTAAAAGGAAACTGGAGTACAATAAGGACTGGGAAAGTTGATGCTGGGTTGCTAAAAAGCAATATATGTCTATTAGAATCCATGCTTAGGGCTACCCAACATCTACATCCCCTTCTTCTCAAATACTTTCTTCCAAAAATGTTCTTAACTAAAAAGATATAATTATCTTATATATAATCCAAAATAAATTCTGTCACTTTCCAACATTTCTTCAGTCACTTCACTGAGCTCCAATTCCAGGATCTATGGGTAATGCTCATACTTCCTCTAGATTTATTGTGATTATGCTTCAATATTCCTCAACTAAATTTCACCATCATAAACACAGTTTATGTACAGTTTTGGAAGAAAGGGACTATATTAATTAAAATATATAGGTATAAATCCATGACCAGGAAGAAAGAACCTATTTGTAAAGACCTATTTGCAAAACCCATATTTCTTTAGCTGGTATTGAGATCATATTTAGCACTTATGACTTCCTTCCTCCACTCTCCATTTAACATACCCTTTTCTTTTTACCAGCACCTTAGCAGTTGGGCTTCATTGTTCAGTGGTATACTCAAACTTTAATTCTTGCCTGATCTGAGCCCTTCGATGCGCTTCCAGAGAAGAGTCGCATTAATTTACATTCTGGTGCCAACTTGTCAATCTAAATAACAAGTTTAGATTGTTTTCCTAGCATTATATTCATTTCATGCTATTCAGGCATTAAGTGATTTGCCAAAGTTCCCATACCCAGTAAGAGATAGAACCAAGGTTTAAATTCAGGTTCCTCTGATTCCAAAACTCACACTTGTGGTGCTAGTTTGGCTCCTTGAATGAATAAGAAAAGACTGAGATAAGAGGCAGAAATAAGTAGAACAACATCAGGAGTCATAGGCCCACAATCAGCAAAGAACAGGCCTGTTGGATGGGCAGTAGAGAGATGGAAAGTAGATAAGACAATTGCCACAACAGGATAGGGGAAGGGAGGTGCAGACTGAGACAAACCCTTGCAAAATCGTACCTTTCAAAGTTAATAATTTGCAAGGAAATAAAACAAATAGGTGATGGGGGGAGTAAAAATCAACTTAGACCTTGTGAGGGTGTTTCATCTCAGGTTCTGGGAAGTGTGGTATATCAAATAGAAAGAGTAACCCTTGTTTCTCCAACCTGCAGAAAGGGACCATTATATCTGAACTGTTGTACTTTCCTTCTTCCTTGCTTTATTGTTCTCCATGATACTCATAACTATGTAACACCTAGTATATTTTACTTATTACTTATTTTGCTGTCAGTCTTTCCACACTTGGATTGTAATCTCCATGAATATTTTTGTTTTGTTTTGTTGGAACAGATACTGGCACATGATAGGCCCTCCATTTACGTCTGTTGAATGAATGAATGAATTAATCAAGAAGGTTTGTGGGTCCCCCTCTGCTTCTGGGCCTTTAATTCCAAGTTCCAACTTTCCAACTAACTTCTTGGAAATGTTGAAAAATGATGAAGCTTTCTGACTGCTTTTGCTTATTGCTTTCTATTTACCTGTGGGTAGCCTCCTGCTGTAGCAGGAAGTAACTGTACAAATACCAGTACTGCTGGCAATGCCCTTATTTCTACTATTTTTTCAGGAGACAAATAATGTCCTAGCCAAGAGCAAAGGCTCCAGAGTGAGATGGCAGTAAGAATCTTGCCTCAACACTAAAAAAGCCATTTAAGTTTGGGAAAATTCCTTAAGTCCCTGAGCCTTTATTCCCTCATCTACAGTGTTTCCTTAGCTATATATATCTGTATGCATCTTCCTTCTCACATCTAGAATATACTGACTCCCTCTCCAAAGAAGATAAGCCAATGTTCTAACCAATTACTACATTCAGTTCAAAATCCAGGATCTCTGGGTGATGTGCAGTCCTCTCCATCAGGTCTACATGTAGATCCTTTTGAACTAAAAGTTAAATTATCAGTCTCTCCCATGTCCCCAATAGACAAGGGTGGAATAGGGACAGAGTAAGCTGAATAAAAACTTCCATTATAAAAATGGAGGAATGAAAGATATACTGTGATCACTTGTTCATAGCAATGATGGAATCTTAATGATCAGGTCTGAAGACACTCTGCCCTGGTAGTGACGGAGGTTCCCTGAGAGTGAATCTTGGGCTTCCCTGGTGGTGCAGTGGTTGAGAGTCTGCCTGCCGATGCAGGGGACACGGGTTCTTGCCCCGATCCGGGAAGATCCCACATGCCACGGAGAGGCTGGTCCCGAGAGCCATGGCCGCTGAGCCTGTGCATCTGGAGCCTGTGCTCTGCAACGGGAGAGGCCACAACAGTGAGAGGCCTGCGTACTGAAAAAAAAACAAAAAGCTAGATAGTGAATCTTCTCTCTGTGAGAAACTCCCTTGTCCATTGCTATCCATAGTAATATCTCAAGTGGGTTTGGGGGATATTTCCTTCCTTGGTGGATACACAATTTTCCACACCCCTCTTCCTTATGGTACAGGTTTGGGGACCAGGTTATACAGTCATAAACTCTTCTACAACAAGTTTGTGGTTTCTCTGTCAATGCAATTGCCTCAAAACTCAATAAGCTTTCAGTCTATTTGCATTCATTCAGTCCCATATGACAGCAATCATATCCAACTTTTTTCCTAGACACAATTAAGTCTACCTTATTTCTTTGCTTCCTCACTCTGTGCCAACCTCTTTTCTTAATTGAGGCCATGTAAATCTGTTGGGTTGGATGAGAAGGAAACAGCTATAATCTGATCTTTGCTGAAAGACTGAGTATATCAGTTTAAATGAAGTATTAATAAGCCTTTAAAAGACCTTTATCTACTTGAGTTAATTAGAACCTTTTCTATTTGAAGTTAATTTTTGTATATGGTGTGATATAACGGTCCAACCTGATTCTTTTTCATGTCGATATCCAGTTGTCACAACATCATGTGTCAAACAGACTATAATTTCTCATGGAATGGTCTTGGGACCCTTGCCCAAAATCAACTCACCATAGATGTATGGGTTTATTTCTAGAATTAAATTCTATTCCATTGATCAACATGTCTATCAATACCAGTACCACACTGCTTTGATTACTATAGGTTGGCATAGGTTTATAGATCAGAAAGTGTAATTTCTACATCTTTGTTCTTTTTCAAGATTTTTTGGCTACTCAGGGTCCCTTGTACTTCCTTATGAATTTTAGGATCGGCTTTTCCATTTCTGCAAGAAAAGGTGGTTGGAATTCTGACTAGGATTACATTTAATCTGTGGATCCATATTGGGTGAGCAATGCCAGTTTAACAATATTAAGTCTTCTAATCCATGAACCCCGGATGACTTTTCATTAATTATATATTCTTTAATTTCTTTCACCAATATAGTATAGTTTCAATGTGCAAGTTTTGCATTTCCTTAGTTAAATTTATTCCTAAATATTTAAATCTTTATGATGCTTTTGTAAATGAGTTGTTTTCTTTTTTTTTTTTTACATCTTTATTGGAGTATAATTGCTTTACAATGGAGTTAGTTTCTGCTTTATAACAAAGTGAATCAGTTATACATATACATATGTTCCCATATCTCCTCCCTTTTGCGTCTCCCTCCCTCTCACCCTCCCAATCCCACCCATCCAGGTGGTCACAAAGCACCGAGCTGATCTCCCTGTGCTATGCGGCTGCTTCCCACTAGCTATCTATTTTACGTTTGGTAGTGTATATATGTCCATGCGACTCTCTCACTTTACCACAGCTTACCCCTCCCCCTCCCCATATCCTCAAGTCCATTCTCTAGTAGGTCTGTGTCTTTATTCCCGTCTTGCCCCTAGGTTCTTCACGACATTTCTTTTTTTCTTAGATTCCATATATATGTGTTAGCATACAGTATTTGTCTTTCTCTTTCTGATTTACTTCACACTGTATGACAGACTCTAGGTCCATCCACCTCACTACAAATAACTCCATTTCGGTTCTTTTTATGGCTGAGTAATATTCCATTGTATATATGTGCCACATCTTCTTTATCCATTCATCCGATGATGGACACTTAGGTTGTTTCCATGTCCTGGCTATTGTAAATAGAGCTGCAATGAACATTTTGGTACATGACTCTTTTTGAATTATGGTTTTCTCAGGGTATATGCCCAGTAGTGGGAATGCTGGGTCATAGAGTAGTTCTATTTGTAGTTTTTTAAGGAACTGTTCTCCATAGTGGCTATACCAATTCACATTCCCACCAGCAGTGCAAGAGTGTTCCCTTTTCTCCACACCCTTTCCAGCATTTATTGTTTCTAGATTTTTTGATGATGGCCATTCTGACCGGTGTGAGATGATATCTCATTGTAGTTTTGATTTGCATTTCTCTAATGATTAATGATGTTGACTATTCTTTCATGTGCTTGTTGGCAGTCTATATATCATCCTTGGAGAAATGTCTATTTAGGCCTTCTGCCCATTTTTGGATTGGGTTATTTGTTTTTTTGGTATTGAGCTGCATGAGCTGATTGTAAATTTTGGAGATTAATCCTTTGTCAGTTGCTTAATTCGCAAATATTTTCTCCCATTCTGAGGGTTGTCTTTTGGTCTTGTTTATGGCTTCCTTTGCTGTGCAAAAGCTTTGAAGTTTCATTAGGTCCCATTTGTTTATTTTTGTTTTTATTTCCATTTCTCTAGGAGGTGGGTCAAAAAGAATCTTGATGTGATTTATGTCATAGACTGTTCTGCCTATGTTTTCCTCTAACTGTTTGACAGTTTCTGTCCTTACATTTAGGTCTTTAATCCATTTTGAGCTTATTTTTGTGTATGGCGTTAGGGAGTGTTCTAGTCTCATACTTTTACAGGTACCTGTCCAGTTCTCCCAGAACCACTTATTGAAGAGGCTGCCCTTTCTCCACTGTACATTCCTGCCTCCTTTATCAAAGATAAGGTGACCATATGTGTGTGGGTTTATCTCTGGGCTTTCTATCCTGTTCCATTGATATATATTTCTGGTTTTGTGCCAATACCATACTGTCTTGATTACTGTAGCTTTGTAGTACAGTCTGAAGTCAGGGAGCCTGATTCCTCCAGTTGCGTTTTTCGTTCTCAAGATTGCTTTGGCTATTCGGGGTCTTTTGTGTTTCCATACAAATTGTGAAAATTTTTATTCTAGCTCTGTGAAAAATGCCAGTGGTAGTTTGATAGGGATTACATTGAATCTGTAGATTGCTTTGGGTAGTAGAGTCATTTTCACAATGTTGACTCTTCCAATCCAAGAACATGGTATATCTCTCCATCTATTAGTATCATCTTTAATTTCTTTCATCAGTGTCTTATAATTCTCTGCATACAGGTCTTTTGTCTCCTTAGGTAGGTTTATTCCTAGATATTTTATTCTTTTTGTTGCAAT
>RJWK010009292.1:0-19595 GCA_004363435.1 Platanista minor | reverse complement strand
CGAATGCCAGAGACTTCTATGCATTAATTTCGTATCCTGCTACTTTACCAAATTCATTGATTATCTCTAGTAGATTTCTGGTAGCATCTTTAGGATACTCTATGCATAGTATCATGTCATCTGCAAACAGTGAAAGCTTTACTTCTTTTTCCCAATTTGGATTCCTTTTATTTCCTTTTCTTCTCTGATTGCTATGGCTAAAAGTTCCAAAACTATGTTGAATAAGAGTGGGCAACCTTGTCTTTTCCCGATCTTAGTGGAAATGCTTTCAGTTTTTCACCATTGAGGACGATGTTGGCTGTGGGTTTGTCATATATGGCCTTTTTATGTTGAGGAAAGTTCCCTCTATGCCTACTTTCTGCAGGGTTTTTATGATAAATGGGTGTTGAATTGGTCGAAAGCTTTCTCTGCATCTATTGAAATGATCATATGGTTTTTCTCCTTCATTTTTTTAATATGGTGTATCATGTTGATTGATTTGCGTATATTGAAGAATCCTTGCATTCCGGGAATAAACCCCACTTGATCATGTTGTATGATCCTTTTAATGTGCTGTTGGATTCTGTTTGCTAGTATTTGGTTGAGGATTTTTGCATCTATGTTCATCAGTGATATTGGCCTGTAGTTTTCTTTCTTTGTGACATCCTTGTCTGGTTTTGGTATCAGGGTGAGGGTGGCCTCGTAGAATGAATTTGGGAGTGTTCCTCCCTCTGCTATATTTTGGAAGAGTTTGAGGAGGATAGGTGTTAACTCTTCTCTAAATGTTTGATAGAATTCACCAGTGAAGCCATCTGGTCCTGGGCTTTTGTTTGTTGGAAGATTTTTAATCACAGTTTCAGTTTCAGTGCTTGTGATTGGTCTGTTCATATTTTCTATTTGTTCTGTTTCAGTCTTGGCAGGTTGTGCCTTTCTAAGAATGTGTCCATTTCTTCCAGGTTGTCCATTTTATTGGCATAGAGTTGCTTTTAGTAATCTCTCATGATCTTTTGTATTTCTCCAGTGTCAGTTGTTACCTCTCCTTTTTCACTTCTGATTCTATTGATTTGAGTCGTCTCCCTTTTTTTCTTGATGAGTCTGGCTAATGATTTATCAATTTTGTTTATCTTCTCAAAGAACCACCTTTTACTTTTTTTGATCTTTGCTATCATTTCCTTCATTTCTTTTTCATTTATTTCTGATCTAATCTTTATGATTTCTTTCCTTCTGCTAACTTTGGGGTTTTATTGTTCTTCTTTCTCTTATTGCTTTAGGCGCAAGGTTAGGTTGTTTATTCGAGATGTTTCCTGTTTCTTAAGGTAGAATCGGATTGCTATACACTTCCCTCTTAGAACTGCTTTTGCTGCATCCCATAGGTTTTGGGTCGTCGTGTCTGCATTGTCATTTGTTTCTAGGTATTTTTTGATTTCCTCTTTGATTTCTTCAGTGATCACTTCGTTATTAAGTAGTGTATTATTTAGCCTCCATGTGTTTGTACTTTTTACAGGTCTTTTCCTTTAATTGATATCTAGTCTCGTAGCGTTGTGGTCAGAAAATATACTTGATAAAATTTCAATTTTCTTAAATTTACCAAGGCTTCATTTGTGACCCAAGATATGATCTATCCTGAAGAATGTTCCATGAGCACTTGAGAAAAATGTGTATTCTGTTGTTTTTGGATGGAATGTCCTATAAATATCAGTTAAGTCCTTCTTGTTTAATGTATCATTTAAAGCTTGTGTTTCCTTATTTAGTTTCATTCTGGATGATCTGTCCATTGGTGAAAGTGGGGTGTTAAAGTCCCCTACTATGAATGTGTTACTGTCGATTTCCCCTTTTATGGCTGTTAGTGTTTGCCTTATGTATTGAGGTGCTCCTGTGCTGGGTGCATAAATATTTACAATTGTTATATCTTCTTCTTGGATCGACCCCTTGATCATTATGTAGTGTCCTTCTTTGTCTCTTGTAATAGTCTTTACTTTAAAGTCTATTTTTTCTGATATGAGAATTGCTACTCCAGCTTTCTTATGGTTTCCATTTGCATGGAATATCTTTTTCCATCCCCTTACTTTCAGTCTGTATGTGTCTCTAGGTCTGAAGTGGGTCTCTTGTAGACAGCATATATATGGGTCTTGTTTTTGTATACATTCAGCCAGTCTGTGTCTTTTGTTGAGAGCATTTAATCCATTTACATTTAAGGTGATTATCGATATGTATGCTCCTAATCCCATTTTCTTAATTATTGTGGGTTTGTTATTGCAGGTCTTTTCCTTCTCTTGTGTTTCTTGACTAGAGAAGTTCCTTTAGCATTTGTTGTAAAGCTGGTTTGGTGGTGCTGAACTCTCTCAGCTTTTGCTTGTCTGTAAATTTTTTAATTTCTCCATCAATTCTGAATGAGATCCTTGCTGGGTAGAGTAATCTTGGTTGTAGGTTTTTCTCCTTCATCACTTTAAATATGTCCTGCCAGTCCCTTCTGGCTTCCAGAGTTTCTGCTGAAAGATCACCTGTTAACCTTATGGGGATTCCCTTGTGTGTTATTTGTTGTTTTTCCCTTGCTGCTTTTAATATGTTTTCTTTGTATTTAATTTTTGATAGTTTGATTAGTATGTGTCTTGGCATGTGTCTCCTTGGATTTTTCCTGTATGGGACTCTCTGTGCTTCCTGGACTTGTTTAACTATTTCTTTTCCCATATTAGGGAAGTTTTCAACTATAATCTCTTCAAATATTTTCTCATCCCTTTCTTTTTCTCTTATTCTTCTGGAACCCCTATAATTCGAATGTTGATGCATTTCATGTTGTCCCAGAGGTCTCTGAGACTGTCCTCAGTTCTTTTCTTTCTTTTTTCTTTATTCTGCTCTGCAGCAGTTATTTCCACTATTTTATCTTCCAGGTCACTTATCCGTTCTTCTGCCTCAGTTATTCTGCTATTGATCCCATCTAACGTATTTTTAATTTCATTTATTGTGCAGTTCATTGTTGCTTGTTTCATCTTTAGTTCTTCTAGTTCCTTGTTAAATGTTTCTTGCATTTTCTCTGTTTTATTTCCAAGATTTTGGATCATCTTTACTATCATTATTCTGAATTATTTTTCAGATAGACTGTCTATTTCCTCTTCATTTGTTAGGTCTCATGGGTTTTTATCTTGCTCCTTCATCTGCTGTGTGTTTTTCTGTCTTCTCATTTTGCTTATCTTACTGTGTTTGGGGTCTCCTTTTTGCAGGCTGCACGTTCGTAGTTCCCGTTGTTTTTGGTGTCTGTCCCCAGTGGCTAAGTTTGGTTCAGTGGGTTGTGTAGGCTTCCTGGTGGACGGAACTAGTGCCTGTGTTCTGATGGATGAGGCTGGATCTTGTCTTTCTGGTGAGCAGGTCCACTTCTGGTGGTGTGTTTTGAGGTATCTGTGGAATTATTATGATTTTAGGCAGCCTTTCTGCTAATGGGTGGGGTTGTGTTCCAGTCCTGCTAGTTGTTTGGCATAGGGTGTCCAGCACTGTAGCTTGCTGGCCGTTGAGTGAAGCTGGTTGCTGCTGTTGAGATGGAGATCTCTGCGAGATTTTCCCCACTTGATATTATGCGGAGTTGGGAGGTCTCTTGTAGACCAGTGTCCTGAAGTTGGCTCTCCCACCTCAGAGGCACAGCACTGACTCCTGACTGTAGTACCAAGAGCCTTTCATCCACAGGGCTCAGAATAAAAGGGAGAAAAAGTAGAAAGAAAGATAGAAAGAAAGAAAGGAAGAAAGAAAGAAAGAAAATAAAGTAGAATAATGTTAGATAAAATAAGATAAGCTTATTAAAATAAAAAATAATTATTAAGATAGAAAATTTTTTTAAAAGTTAAAAAAAAAACTGGACAGATAGAGCCCTAGGAGAAATGGTGAAAGCAAAGCTATACAGACAAAATCTCACACAGAAGAATACACATACACACTTATAAAAAGAGGAAAAAGGGAAAAAATAAATAAATCTTGCTCTCAAAGTCCACCTCCTCCATTTGGGATGATTCGTTGTCTATTCATGTATTCCACAGATGCAGGGTACATCAAGTTGATTGTGGGGATTTAATCCGCTGCTCCTGAGGCTGCTAGGAGAGATTTCCTTTTCTCTTCTTTGTTCGCACAGCTCCCGGGGTTCAGCTTTGGATTTGGCCCCGCCTCTGTGTGTAGGTCGCCGGAGGGCATCTGTTCTTCGCTCAGGCAGGACGGGGTTAAAGGAGCAGCTGACTCGGGGGCTCTGGCTTACTCAGGCCGGAGGGAGGGAGGGACACGGAGTGCGGGGCGAGCCTGCGGCGGCAGAGGCCAGCGGGACGTTGCACCAGCCTGAGGCGCGCCGTGCATTCTCCTGGGGAAGTTGTCCCTGGATCACGGGACCCTGGCGTTGGCAGGCTGCACAGGCTCCGGGAGGGGAGGTGTAGAGAGTGACCTGTGCTTGCACACAGGTTTCTTGGTGGTAGCAGCAGCAGCCCTAGTGCCTCATGCCCGTCTCTGGGGTCCGTGCTGTTAGCTGCGCCTAGCGCCCATCTCTGTAGCTCTTTTAAGCAGCGCTCTTAATACCTTCTCCTTGCACACCAGGAAACAAAGAGGGAAGAAAAAGTCTCTTGCCTCTTTGGCAGGTCCAGACTTTTCCCGGACTCCCTCCCGGCTAGCCGTGGTGCACTAACCCCCTGCAGGCTGTGTTCATGACGCCAACCCCAGTCCTCTCCCTGCGCTCCGACCGAAGCCCAAGCCTCAGCTCCTAAATGAATTGTTTTCTTAATTTCCTTTAAGATTATTTATTGCTAGTATATAGATATAGACCTGATGTTTTTATGTTGCTTTATATCCTACAATATGGCTGAACTTCTTTATTAGTTTCAGTAGTATCCTATGGATTCTTAAGGGTTTTCGTCTACAAATAGAAATAATTTTTCCTCCTTTCCAATCTGTAGGATATTTATTTACTTTTCTTGCCTTATTGCTTTGGATATAAATGCCAGTAAAATATTGAATATAAGTGGTGATATTGGGCATCCTTGTCTTTTTCCTGATTTGAGGGGAAATGCTGCCAGTTTCTCACTATTGAGTATGGTATTGGCTTTGGGTTCTTAACAAATGTCCTTTATTATGTTGAGGAAGTTCCCTTTTTTTCCTACCTGGTTGATTGTTTATATCATGAAAGTGTGTTTAATTTTTCAAACACTCTCTCTTCAATTATTGAAATGATATTGTGCTTTTTTATTCATTCTATTAATATACTGTATTATATTGATTGAGTTTTGTATGTTGAACCACCATTGCTTTCCTGTGATAAGTCTCCCATGGGCATGGTGTATATAATACTTTTTATATGTTGCCGGGTTCAGCCTACTAGTATTTTGTTGAGGATATTTGCATCTATATCTATAAATGATATTGGTATTTGTTGTTTTGTGTGTCTGTGTGTGAAATCTTTGTCTTATCTTGGTATCAAGGTAATACTGGCCTAATAGAATAAGTTAGGAAGTGTTCTTTCTTCTTCTATATTTTTGCAAGAGTTTGAGAATAATTCATTTTAATTCTTTTATAAAAATTTGGTAGAATTTGACAGTGAAGCCATCTGGGTCTGAGGATTTTGGAATTTTCTGTATATATCTATTAGTCTATCTGCTCTAGTATTTCATTTAAGGCTGAATTTTTTTGTTGAATTTTTTTGTTGACTTTCTGTCTGGATGATCTATCCATTGATGTAAGTGGCATGTTCAAGTCTGTTATAATTATTGTGCTGCTGTGAATACCTCCCTTTAGGTCTGCTAATAACTGTCTTATATATTTGGTGCTACTATGTTAGGTGTGTATATATTAATAACTTTCCAGAGTTTGGTAAAATGGATTCTGAAAGGTTTTGCCAGTTTACTATTTTTGTGGAAGAATGGGCTTTTAAGGTTTTCTATTCTACCATTTTTTCTCTAACTGAAGAGACTTAATGAGATTTTTTTTAAATTTTATTGGAGTATAGCTGATTTAAAATGTTGTGTTAGTTTCAGGTGTACAGCAAAGTAAATCAGTTACACATATACATGTATCCATTCTTTTTTAGATTATTTTCCCATATAGGTCATTACAGAGTGTTGAGAAGTGATCCCTGTGCTATACAGTAGGTCCTTACTAGTTATCTATTTTATATATAGTAATGTGTATATGTCAATCCCAAACTCCCAATTTATCCTTCACCCCCTTCCCCTAGTAATCATAAGTTTGTTTTCTACATCTGTGACTCTATTTCTGTTTTGTAAATAAGTTCATTTATACCATTTTTTTTAGATTCCACTTATAAGTGATGTCATATGATATTTGTCTTTGTCTGACTTACTTCACTCAGTATGACGATCTCTAGGTCCAACCATGTTGCTGCAAATGGCATTATTTCGTTCTTTTTTATGGCTGAGTAATATTCCATTGTATATATGTACCACATATTCTTTATCCATTCCTCTGTTGATGGACATTTAGGTTGCTTCCATGTCCTGGCTATTGTAAATAGAAATGAGCCTTTTTTCTTAAAGACTTTTTCAGCCCGAAGTCTTTCTATTTAAAGTCCAGAAGTATACTGTTGGCATTTTAAATGCTGCAGGACCACTCCTATGGACTGACTGTGTCCCTCCAAATTTTATGTTCTGAAACCATAATCCACAATGTGACGGTATATGGAGATAGAGCTTTTAGACTGTAATTAAGCTAAAAATGAAGCCATAAGGGTGGGGTCCTAATCTGATAACACTGGGAGCCTTACAAGAAGAAGAAGAAGAGAGAGAGCTCTCTCTCTAAACACACACACACACACACACACACACACACACACACTCTGAGAAATTCTATGTCAGGATAGAGTGAGAAGGTGGTTATCTATAAGGCAGGA
The DNA here is from genome assembly GCA_004363435.1 of Platanista minor. NCBI lineage: Eukaryota > Metazoa > Chordata > Mammalia > Artiodactyla > Platanistidae > Platanista > Platanista minor. The sequence continues at coordinate 12,751 of RJWK010009292.1, read as the reverse complement.
GGCTAATACTTGTTAGAAATAATTCCTACTGCACATTGATCTGGGACTCCTAACCTCTAAAACTATGATAAGGTAAATTTCTGTCATGTAAGCCACCCAACTGATGACATTTTGTTATGGCAGCCTAAGCAGACTAAGACATGTTTTGTTAGTGAGAAATAGGGTGCTGCTATAGCAAATACCTAAAAATGTGGAAGTGGCTTTGGAACTGAGTAATGGGTAGAGGCTGGAAGAGTTTTACAGTGAAATCTAGAAACATGGACATTAAGGTGACTTTAGTGAGGCCTCAGCTGGAAATGAGCAATACATATAAAGTATATGAGATTCATTGATTGATTTTATGGAATTGGGTCACATGATTGTGGAAGCTGGCAAGTCCAAAATCTGCAGGGCATGCTAGCAGAACAGAGATCCAGGGAAAAGTTGATGTTGTAGTCTTGTATCTAAAGGCAGTCCAGAGATGAAATTTTTCTTTCTGTTCCTACAACTCTGGGCTCTTTAGGGTTGCAGGTCATGATCCCCAAAGGACAAACACTTCTCCCATAAAAACCAGCAAGAGTTCCATTGTACTATAAGCTATGGATGTTGTGTGGACACTTCAGGATTCTTTTGTTCAGGGAATAGCAAACAACAAGAAAAGTCACCATCTGTTGTGGCCATCCTTACAGACACAGAATGGACCCCTGCTCAAAATTTGTTTCAGACGTCAAGACTGGTAAACACACACACACACACACACACACACACACACACACACATGTTAAAATCTTATTACTTACATAGTAAGGATTTTTCAAAAGAGCTGGCTTCTTTTTTTTTTTTTTTCTTTTTTGCGGTACGCGGGCCTCTCACTGTTGTGGCCTCTCCCGTTGTGGAGCACAGGCTCCGGACGCACAGGCTCAGCAGCCATGGCTCATGGGCCCAGCGGCTCCGCGGCATGTGGGATCTTCTCGGACCAGGACACAAACCCGTGTCCCCTGCATCAGCAGGCGGACTCTCAGCCACTGCACCACGAGGGAAGCCCAGAGCTGGCTTCTTAGGCTGGTCCAAAACTGACTTCAGAGATCAGGGAAATGAAACTGGCTTGGGGTTTTATGGTGAGTAGGGTATGGAGATTCTTTTGTGCATGCTTGTGTGATTTGAACCTCCCATCAGCACCAAAGGAGGGAACACCTTAGTTACTTACAAGCTTGCCCAGATGTGGTACACAAGGGGAATAGGGAGGGGTGAGGCTTAGAAGATGTTAGCAGTTAAGCATTAAAAAATGGATTCAGACTATTACACCATCTAAGGCAAAGACAATTGACACTCTCTATCAGGAAGAGGAAGAAATGTTACACAGTGGGAGCAAGCTGAATATGCTTGGCACCAAAGCAATCCAAATGGTGCCTTTTGATACTCCTTTGAACAGTTTTGATAGGAAATAGACATATGTAGCAACCTTGGCCAGAGAAATGTTCAAGACTTGTCAGGGATGAGGGTCTCAGTCATGACACGAGGTGAGTTACAGAGGCCAGCTGAGAAGAATAGGAATCTAGAACAGATAGTGGAGGACTCTGGAGGATCTGCTTCTTGGACTTATATGAAGACGTAGATTTAAGCAGCATAAGAAATAGATTGTGTTGGACATGGAGATGTACCATACATATTCCTCTTCAGGGAAAGGACTTGTTTTTCCAGATTCTAGGTGTCCTGTCAGTAGAAAGTCTTCAGCTTTAGACTTTTATAGGATAGCCTCAGCTGTAGAGAGATGTCTGGCCCATATCCAGTGACTGATTGAAGTGGGTGTGTGAAGGCCCATCCATTTCATTGCATCAGTCACAAAGAAACTCCCTGTAAACATCCTGTATGATGAACTCTGTCTGCTTCCTGGAGAATATAACTGGCAACATCCCCACTAGTGCTACCAATTTCTGTATGACTTGGAATAAGGCTAGTGTTATGGACTGAATGTATTTGCTCCCCCCATTCATATATTGAAGCCCTACCCCCCCCCCCAGTGTGGCTATATACGGACTAAGGAAGTCATTAAGGTTAAATGACGTGACCAGAGTGGGGCCGTGATCTGATAAGATTAGTATCCTTATAAGAAGAGATACCTGAGAGCTCACTTGCTCTTTCCACACACATGTATGCATGGGAGGAAAAGCCATGAGAGGACACAGCACAAAGGCTTCAGCTAGGAAGAAATATTTCAACAGAAATGGAATTTGCCATCACCTTGATCGCAGACTTCTAGCCTCCAGAACAGTGACAAAATAAATTTCTTTTTAAAGCTAATCAGTTTGTAGTATTGTTATGGCAGCCTGATTAGTAAATAGACTCAGCAATAAGTCTAATTCTTAAAGAAGACAGAAAATTATTTCTGGTCACCTAATCATCTGGGATAAGAATTTTAGGTCAGTGGCCACCTGTCTTCCATGTGGGTATTTAGATATCAGGTCTTTTCCATCCTGTTTTTCTGCAAAGGCAGAATTTTTAACCTGGAGTCCAAAGAAACTTCAAGGATGTCTAAGGACAAAATTCTGAGAATCTATACATTTGTTTATGAAAATTTTCATCTTTAATTTTTCCAGCCTCCAACCAAAATTTAGCATTTTGTTCATTTATAACTGTAGGCCACAGTAGTGGCAACTGTACCTGTGATTTTGTCACAAACAAAGTTCACATAATATCAAAGCACTTATATTTCCTATTACTTTGGAAAGAATGTATTTATTATACCAGTTATAAGATCTTATTAATTAATATGTTGTGGTGGAAGCATACATATTGCTATATCAGTCATTTCAATTGTATTATTTTTATAATTATCTTTCAATGTCACTGATGGCCTTTGTAATCCTAAATTGTTTTGGCATTTAAAATATTCTGAAAAGAGACACATACATTACACCAGACTGCCAAAAAGCTCTTCATCTGCTTGGTGGACAAACTAGATCATAAGTAAGTCCACAATCCAGTTCAAAGGAGATGGAAAAAGAGTGAAGGAGGTACCCAACTACTGTAATGCCCTGACCAGTAAATGTCACACCACACCTATACTCATATTCCATTAATGAGAACTTAGTCTCATGGTCACACTTAGTTGTAAGGGAGGCTAGGAAATGCAGTATATCAGGGAAGCCTTGTGGCTATGATTCTATTATAATGGAGAAAGGAAAACGGAGCAGATGAACTTCGTGCAATGTATGCCACTACTCTTTTGTACCCTGTCCCCCAACAAGTTTTCTCCCTTTTGTTCTAAGAGTTTACCCATAGATTTTTCTTGGTTTCGCTGTGTAGAGAGATTTGTTTCCTCCTTTCCAGTACATTTTTTATAATGTGTATTTCTTTTTCTTATCTTGCTGTATTCACTAAGACCTCCAGTATAACGTTTAATAGAAACAATGATAGAGAAAATGCTTGTCTTTTTCCCAATTTAGTAAAAATTCTGCTGTGAACTTTTACTACTGAAATATTGGTATAGGTAGTTTAGGGTTATAACATTTATGAAATTAAGGAAGTTAACTTCTAGTCCTAGTTTGCTACAATAAGCTGAGATTTATATGGTGAATAGTGGTAGTTCTTCATGATCTGGCTACAGGAATGAATGACTGAATGAGATTTAGTCTCTGCTTGAAAGACAGTGTCTTGGTAATTCCCGACTACCCCCTGGAGAAACTGATATTCCTCCGAGAACAACCTCTGATCCAATTCATTTGGGGAGGTTTAAGAAGGTGCCTGTATAACATTAACTCTGGCCTCTGGATGTAGGGTCTGTGCCAGAGAACATAAATCTGCAAACCAGGAGACCCACACTACAACCTTGGCTTTGACACTAGGCTCCTGGCTGATGTTGACCAACAGGAAAAACAATTAATATTTACAAGGCTTTTTATCAGATGTCTGACTCTGTGATGAGAACGTTACATATTCTGTAGCAAGGAATGTTCACAAAATCCTGCTGACACGAATATTATTAGTGTTCCCATTTTACAGATGAGGAAAACAAAGTGCAAGGTTTAAGTACCTTGTCCAAGATCACAAAACAGTATAAGTAGCAGAGCCACGATTGTATTGTAACTTCAGTGAAACCAAACTGCATGTTAGTGATGACTTTTCTGTTCTATAAATCACTTTCCCTCCCTGGGCTTCCAGTTTCTTATCCATAAAACCAAAAGGCAAACTGTACCAGGAGTAAGCAAACCTCCACGCAAATTGTCTAATAAAACACTAGAATGTTTGTGGGCTACATACTTTTCTAAACATATATATTTATTTCAATCTGGAAACACAATATCTGCAAAAGCACTTATGCATTTGTTATTATTTCCCTGTCACTGAAGAGTTTCCCCTTAGGGCTAGAATTTCAGACAGTACATCATTAACAGTCTTTGTACTATTTATGTGTACTGAATTCTAATATTGGAGATTTGAATACGTATTGTCTGAGATGAAATCTAGTTTGGTGGATGGGGGTTGAAAGGAACAGACAAGGGAAAATTGCTCAAGGATCTGAGGATAGGGAAGTATCAAACTTCAGTGAAACTAATCAGGAGATTTATACTTGAGCAAGTGGGACTGGGGAAAGGAGTCTGATTAGAATACAGAAAAGGAGGGCTTCCCTGGTGGCGCAGTGGTTGAGAGTCCGCCTGCCGATGCAGGGGACACGGGTTCATGCCCCAGTCCGGGAAGATCCCACATGCTGCGGAGCGGCTGGGCCCGTGAGCCATGGCCGCTGAGCCTGCGCGTCCGGAACCTGTGCTCCGCAATGGGAGAGGCCGCAACAGTGAGAGGCCCGCGTACCACACACACACAAAAAAAGAATGCAGAAAAGGAAGGGCCATGAGATATAATATGAATGAGTCACTTTCCTTCTCCACTGCCAGCTTATAGCTTATCAATAAGGAAACTTTTTTAGGGGCAAGGTGGGCTTGTACAGTGAAGTTCATCTTTCTCTCTTGCTTTTTTGTCTCATGCTTGTTAGGTCACAAATACGACATCCCTAGCAGTAGCTCTCAGTCTGTGACTCAGCCCTGTAGTGAAAACACCTTTTTACAACCCACCAATGGTAGTTCTGGCAAGAACACAGAGAACAATTTTGATGGGGTGGGAGGAAGGAGGTTGAGAAGTTCATGCATAATCTACTGAATTTATGTTGCTTAATATTCTTTGTACTTATTATGAAAATAATGGGTTAGGAGGACCTGACCTGCATTTTAACTATTCTCCGAGAGGGCAAAGACAGAGCATTTGTCATCCCAGTACAATTCCTTGGAGCTAACTAACTGGGGTTCTGACAAAGAGGAATGCATTGACATGGGGCCTTCTTGTGCTTTGGGTAATAAGTCACTCATTGACTATCTGAACATAAGAGTGGCCTCTTTCACACCCAATGCAGTTCGGCTAGGGTCCAGTCTCCACCCCTGTACAAAGGAAAGCACATCCAAGCCCATATCGATCACATCAGGCTATACTATTTATTTATTTCTCATTGCAATAAACACATGGAATTAGCCAACAACCTCTTTCCCAACTACACTTCTGTTGGGTCCACAATTTTCCCTAGAAAGAGAATACTCCTGGTGTTTTTCTCCAATATCAACAACAGGAAGGATCTATCAAACTGGATGATAGGATGAAGAAGAGTTATTTCAGACTGATTCAGAAATCTGACTTCAGGGACAGCTTCAGTTCCCTTTTCACCAATGTGCAGCACAGCCTTGTGGGCAGCCTGTGGAAGGGGGGGGGCGAGAATAAACACTGCTGATCCCCTGAAGAAACAGGAAATATCTTTGGAACAGTTTAGAAGCAGGGAAGAAGAAGGAAAGATGGGGCCACCCCTCTACTGTATTGTGTTGATGGTGCTTGAATATGAAGGACTCTTGTCTAATTGTAGTTAATGACTCTCTGGTGATTTTAGAGCTAGCTCTCAAGGAACCACCACTCTTTCCATGGCTTTCTGCCTCTAGAAGTCACTTATTAAGCTTTCCCCTGCCCCCACCACCTCCTCAAGGACTGTATCTCATCAGAGTCAATTCTGATGATTGAGTTCTTCTATATCAGGATCATTTAGGACATGAAGGTCAAGGATGGAAGTAACTGTTGCAGTGACTTGTTTGGTGCTAATGAGAATGGCCCTGGAGTGAACCTGGCTTAGGAGAAGTCATTCTGCCTCTACTGGCTTCAGAATCATCACTGACAAAATGAGAGAGTTGAATTAGTTGACTCTCAATGGCCCTTACATCTAAAGGATATTAAAGGACTCTAATCTACCAACTTACGTTGGAAAGTTTAAGACCATTGTCCTTTGTGAGTCCAGAAAAATCCGCAGTGTCAGCAAAGGCATCCTGGATGCCCATCTTCAAAAGGATGGCTCCAAGGTCATATGTGGCAGAAATGGAAAACTTTGGAACAAACAAGTCAATCCACCTGTGGAGAAAGGGGAAGGGGATATATTGCTATCAGCACACCTAGCTCATGATTCCCTCCCTCTCTGTCTCCATGTTATTGTATTGGGCGCTGCTCCTCCCCTAGGTATTGACAACCACTACTATGCAGGTCAACACGTGGCACCAAAACCTCAGAAGTTATTCTGGAAGGAATGCTCTCTGGTTCAGCCCATTTGGGACTGCAACAATGGAAGTTGGAAGATGTGCCCCACTTATAATCTCTGGGGGTGTTCATGAAGGTTGGGAAGCCAGTAGCATGAGTGTCAATGGGTAGTACCAAGGGGAATTTCATGGTTTTCCGTCTAGCACTTCCAGCTCAGTATGAAATATCTATCAATATCCTACCCAGCCCTCAAGCTCCAATTGGACTCTGGGAAGGCACCAATTTACTAGCTGGATGACTTTGGATAGTTCGTTTTATTTTTCTAGTCCTGATTTCTTCATTTGAAAATTGCCTGTAATACTATCTCCTTTGCAGGTTTGTTGATGTGCTTAGATGAAATAAAGTATGTAAAGTGCCCAGCAAAGGGATTGGCAAAGAGTATGTCCTCACTATACTGTAGTGATCAACACACAGCTCTTAAGTGGTTCAGAGTGATTCTCCTGCCTCTGGGTTTTTGCTGAATTCGGTCTCTGTGCCATTATGCCCACCCTCCACTTCTCACATCATCTAAGATGTTTACCCCTTCCGCAGTAAGCGGTTCCACTTCTTCAGTGTTTTAGATGACATGGCCCCTTCCACCCACTCAATCTGGCCCTCCTTGGGAAGGACAAAGAGTGCCAGAGCATTCTTGCTGTAGTCCATTTGCAGCACTGTGCAGTTCAGCTCTGTATCCACCAGGTGATAGTATTGTTCAATCTGGTGCATCATGGGCACTTGCACTGTTGTGGTCTTGTCCACTAAGAAACTGGAACCCTCTTCTGTCTTGGATGGATCAAAAGGATTTGCCCACTGGGCTTAAAATACAAAGAGAAGAGAGTTGTTTGTTTAAAACCAGTATTTGTGCCAATATGAACTTCTCTATCAGTCATCTAATCTAGTAATTAATACCACCACAGAGGTAGGTACCTTCTGTCAACCAGTTTTACAAATGAGTAACTGAGGACCAGGGAGAGAAGGTGACTTTACATGTTCTCCCAGGTAGCTGGTGGCAGAGCCAGGAGTCACACCCAGGGTTGTTAGACTCCATGTTCAACAGATGTTCCATCTGTGTTCAGAACCACTATACTTACACTAAACCCATCAGAGCCACAGTTTCCTCTTCCGTAAAAAGGCATAAGCACATCCAACACACAGGGTGAAATGAGACAACAGATCTGTTCTGCCGTTTTATCCGTCTACAAGTGTGTGATTTGTGGCCAAGAATCGTTCACTCCTCCACCAAACATGGCTGACATGTGCTGTAGAACCAGCAGAAATCATTTGGGCACAGCACCTTCAGGAAAGAGTCACATGATTCTTGTTGTTACAAGCACCAGCTTTAGAATCAGACAAACCTGGGTGGGAATACCAGCTCTGAAACTTATTAACTGTGTGAACCTGGGCACTTGTGAAGATTAGATGAGACAATGTGTGTAAACCACACATGTAGCATGGTGCTTAGTATATAGTGGGTACATAGTACATGATAGAGGTCTTTATTTAACATGCCTAAGAATGAACAGCAAGCGAGGGTCACTTTAAGGTTTAAAACTAATTCTGTTTACCTGCCAAGTGCAAGCTTGTCTCACCTCACCAAATCTTTTGAAAACCATGATTCTGTAGCTAGATGTGAGCAAGGTGTTCATACCACTGTAACTAACCTCTCTGAAAGTTCCCTCTCCCTAGAAATTTCCTGGGCTCATCCACGAGCTGTGTGTCACTCCTGGAAGATCCAAAACTACACACAGCTATGTCCAGTGAAGCAGGTCACTGTAGTATGAGGGACACCTACTGAGGCCGGTGAGAAGACACCACGAGCTTCCCCAAGTACCCCATGAAATTATTGGAACACTAAACTAGAAATGGACATCTTAGAACCTTACCTTTAAAGCAAATATAGTTCACCAGAACCATAATGGTGTTTGGTTTGAGGTCTTGGATGAGGCCCACAATTTTCCCTTTGGTTTTCCTCTCCACGTGACTATTGATCTCCTGCTGGGCTGCAGAAACATTGGAGAAGTTTGTAGAAAAGACTTCAGTCTCATAGAGGTTGTTGACATCATCCAAGAACTTTGCCAGTGGTTTCAGCTGCTTCCCAATGAAAAGGGCATTTCCCATCTGTAATTCCAGCTCCTTCTTTGGAAAATTCAGTGAACAGATCAGGTACTGGAAGCCCTGCTGGATCTCTGCCACTGGGGTGTCTGTAAGGTTGAACCCCAAGCTTTCCAGGATTTCAGTTTGGGTGTTGGAGCAGGCCCCAATGGAGAGCATGGCCAAAGCTGCAGAGATGCTCACAGGGGAAAAGAAGATGTTCTGATCTGGAGTCTCCATGGTGAACCTCCGGTACAGGTTGAATGCAAAGTCAGCATTGATAGATGACATCTTATAGAGAGTGGTATTATGTTGGGGGGAAAGGCAGGAGGTTATTTTGCCTTCACAGCTGTTAGGTGGTGCACAATGAAGCCCAAGTACCAAGAGAACCAGATAGAAGAACAGTGGCATTTTGGAAGGAGGGTAATCTATAAGAGATGAGGTGAGAAAACCATTGGGGATCTTAGCTGGATGAAAACTCTGAACCAGAAACACATAATATTCACCCATTGTGATTAGTAAAACTGTAGAAAATATTTACTTGTGTCACTAGGGCCTGTGGGGAGGCCTTTCTCACCTGAAAAACTGATGGCACATCTAATAGGAGCAGGAAATAGGTGGCCTCCTGGGGTCACAGAAATAATGGCAAGGACTGTCATTCAGATGTAATAGTGACACATGAAAACTCTGGGAATAAATCAAATTTATGGAAATTGAATTACTTTTTATTTGAACCAGAGGCAACCTTTTGGAGAAGGAAGACTCTTTAGATAAAATTAGCACTCTCTCTGCTTACATTATTTTTTATAGATAAGAATTAAAAAATTTTTAATTTGGTGTTTTTCTTAAGGTAAAATCTATGAGAGATGAGATGAGAGAATACCTGTACTTTTCTTTGGATAAAAGACAAAAGGAGAATAATTTTCACAAGATATGTTTAATTGGAATGGAAGGGTGGTAGTTTATTGAGCCATGTACAAGGTCATGACCTGAAATTAATGCATTCATGCAACATATGGAAGTCACAGGAGTATTTCTAAACAACAGGAAGATGAAAGTATAGCTTTTGCATTTCAGATCTCTTTCACCATCAGTATCATCTAAAGAGTCATATTTAAGTTACAAAACATCTTATCACTATTATTCTTAAACTCATTCAGTTTTTTTAAAAATTATTAGAGCAGAATCCAGAAAATATGATGTAAGATTCTCCAAGCCTGGATGAGTACGAGGCAGCAGAGAAAGGGAGTCAGCTGTGGAATCCAGTGACCATGGACATGAGTGATAGGAAGGAATAGATAGCCCTTCATTCTCTTCCTGAGTGATCTCATCCACTTCCAGGAACTAAAATGCCACTGCACAAAACTACATACTGTATTGCAGAGTGTACTCCTGTGTTCCCAGTCATTTGTCCAGCTACCTACTGCATATAGCCACCAGAATGTTCCACACATACCTCAGTTTCAATTTGGAAATCTCAGTTTCCTAAAGTAAATGCATCATATTTTTCACCCTCAAGGTTGCTCCTTCATCTTCATTCCACATCACTGTCTATTGAGGCTCCCATGCCAGAAACCTGGGAGTCATCCTAGGGGTTTCTTCATTCTCATTCCCCACATCTAATGAGTCATGATGCCTTATGAGTACTACCTTCTAAATGCCTCTCAAAACTGTTCCTTTCTCTCCCTTTCTACTGTCACTGCCTCAGTTCATGGACTGAACATATTCACCAGCTCCTAGCAGGTGACACGACCTTCAGTCTCTCCCACTCCAATCCCCCTGCTTCTACCCCTCTACCCAACCTCCATATTGCCACCAGAGTCCTCTTTCTTTAAAAGTCACGGAGGCTGGTAGGAGGTCAATTATCAGATGATCACACTTAGACCTTGGCCTCTAGAGTTAAGAATTCGGAGCTCATGGTTATTTGGGATTCTGACTTGTTGATAGAGATTCTCAAGGTTCCAAAAGAGAAAAAAAGTACTTACAGCACATGCCCAAGAAGCCACTTGCATCTCTCAGAAAGCAAAATCTTTCCATTTTTATAACATGCCCTGTATTGCAAAAGTAGAGTGTTCTTAGTTACTCATTAACTCCAGGCATTAGCCCTGGGGTGATAGTTTCAAAGCTGGTGTACAAAACCAAGGCCAAAAAGAACAAAGTGAAAAATGATAAGGATGGAACTTTGAATGATTGCTTTGCTGCCACATCCTTCATCTATAACAAAAGAGGAAGAGGACTGTCAGAGCTGGCAGGGCTCAGGTTCATGCTAAGAAATGTGTCTTTTCACCAGGCAGGATGAGAACCAAGGGAAAACATGCCAAAAGGCTGCAGGGAAAAGATTATTTTCCCCATCACAGCCAAACAGTGCTGGGATCAGCAGCCTTTTGAGGGAAAAATATACACAGGCAGAGGCTGGGTGAATCTCTTTTAATGGGTGCTGTAGAAATTACTTATTCATTGGCTTGTAGGAGATGATGTCAAAGGTAGCTTCCAACGTGATAAAGTGAGAGAGTGGCCAACGCTAGACTTCTGATGCTATACATATCTATGTCTGCTCAGGGGCAAAGCAGTCCTGTCCTCTGGTCACTAAAGTCACCTGTGCCACTGCCTGTGCCACAGGACCCCAAAAGAGAACACAGAAGGAGCCAAGGAGAGTGGAATCAAAGATTTCATTGTTCGGCATTCACTATGTACTGAACTGTGTGCTGCAAAGAAGCAGTGGGAGCAAAGAGCAATGGACTCAGTCAGGAGACCTGAGTTCGACCTTGCCTCTGCCAATTTCTAGGCCCAGTAGTAGTAGTAGTAGTAGAAACTCCTGCTTATTGAGTATTTACCATGTGCAGGGTGTGATGTGAAGCATCTAATTCCAGACACTCACTGCTTCAGGACTACATTAAGGATATGTGTATGTTAAGATTGGGGTGAATGTTGAGGAAATGGGAGCTAGTTTGAGATAAACTTAGATCACAGTCTATGGTAAGACTTGGAAACCAGGTTAAATAGTGTAAACTTTACCTTGAGGGCATTAGAAAGCCACTGGGGGATTTTGACAAAGCAGTGACTAGATAGAGGGTGATTGTACTGTGACATTCCTTCTTCTCAAGCAAACATAGACAGAGCTCCTACTGTGTGGAAATGACCACACTTAATAATGGGATTTCAAAATCCCACTGCTGCTATCAGTCCTGAACCCAAGGGATCTTTCCAACTACCTGACACCCACTGCCCAAACCGAACAGGAGAGAGCACACCTCACATATAGGATGTGCATGGGTGTATTTGTCCTGCAGCAAGGCAATGGAAAGCTCAGATCTCCCAACACTGAAGTCGGTCCATACTCACTCTTGGTATACAACACACAGTCTGCTCTCTCAGTTATAAGTATTTGCTTCAGATGAAACAGGCAGACTGTCTAGAAAGAAAACTTCCAAAGTTGTGCCCTCTGGCGGCATAGTCAGACAATGGAAAAGCTTATTTTCTGCTGTATCTGATTCAGCTGAGCTTTGCTAGCAGAGAGCAACTGCAAGATCTGTTGCTGACAAATGAGAAGGGCAGCCCTCCGCCGCCCACACCAAGACTCCCCTGTTCTGTGCTCTGGAGTCCTGAGCTCCTGTCATGCCTTTGCTATGTAAGAACTGTGTAATTTGGGGCAAGTTACTTAACATCCCTGAACTTAAGTTTCCTCTCTTCTAGAGTAGAATGGTAACAATCCCCACATCATGTGGTTATCAGGAGTATCAAGTAAAATTTAGAGGTGGTATATATATATAGCTATATATAGCACCTGGCACATAGCAGCGATCCAGAAACTGTTAATTCTCTTCCCCTGCATCTACTATCTTGATTCTCTTCCCCCACCCCAAGTCTCCACAGTCCCTGTACTCCACCGCCTTCCCATTCCAGACTACTGTTCAGTTCTCCTTTCTGGAAACACATTCTCCCTAAGATGAAATTGATGGATTGACTGTTAATGTGTAAGATCTTCTCTAAAATTTATATTATTTTATTTTTAAAAAAATCTTTATTAGAGTATAATTGCTTTACAATGGTGTGTCAGTTTCTGCTTTATAACAAAGTGAATCAG
>RJWK010009291.1:0-45834 GCA_004363435.1 Platanista minor | reverse complement strand
GGGTGCCGCGCCAGCAGCCGCGCCACCTGCGCACAGGCCGCGGGCCCCGGGCGCTCGCACACGGTTCGCAGCACCTCGCGCCGCAGCAGCGCGAAAACCTCATCGGCCGAGGGCCCCTCGGGCAACAGCTGCAGGCCGAGCTGCACGCAGGCCAGCGCGCGGGCGCCAGGCGGCCCGGCGCCCCCCTGCAGCAGGCGCAGCACGCGGCGCGCACTGAAAAATTCGGCGAAGACTTCTGGGTGGTGGCGGCCGGCCACGTGCAGCAGCTGGCAGCCCACGCGGCGGGGCAGCTCGTCGGCGCCGCTCACGTAGAGACGCGTGCCCAGCGCCAGCAGCGCCAGGCACTGCTCCCGCTCCAGCGGCTGCCGCGCCGCCTCCAGCACGCGCCGCACCAGCCCTTGCTTCACGCTCGCGGGGTACGATGACGTCACCACCGCCTCCAAGATCTTGTCCATGGCGGCCACGCTGCAGGGGACAGGAAGAAGGGTCACACTCCGCCCGACAGGACCGATCCCCGACCTGGTCCCCTGCGTGCTGAGGCTTGGGGGTGAGCAGCTCAACCTCTCTGGGCCTCAGTTCCCCATCTGTGAAATGGGCAAGGATACCTACCTCCCCGGGAGTTGACGTGATGACGAGAAGCACAATGCCTGGCATATAATAAGCCCCAGTGGGTTGTAGTTATTGCTGATGAGCGCCTTTCATCTCACAAAGCCAACACCTGAGACTTCCCCCTCCTCCACCCCTTTGCCCCTCTCTCCTCAGGCCTCCCTGGGGACCTCCGTCGGTTCTTGGCGAGGCAGGTAAGAGCTGGATCTAGAAGGTGCTGTCCACGGTCTTGGCCAAGCCACGTCCTGTGGGAAGATGAGCTGTGCACATACACAAATCACACCTCCAGAAAGGAAGGGCTGACAGGGCTTCCAGAGATCCCTGGTGCGCTTTATTCTGCCCCCAGTCAGCTTCTTGCTCTTTCTCAAATACCTACCCTTTTCCTCTTTGTGTTCGTTGTGCCTTTTGCCTGAAACATCCTACCTCCCAAGACCTCCACCACTAACACACATTCATACAACAAGGCAAAGTCCTACTTTCCTTTAAAGCCCACTTCAAACACCCAATCCTCCGAATCTCCTCCACTAAGGCAGATCATCTCATCTCTGTGCTCAACCCTGCACAGGCAGGCTCTGTCACCTCCCAAGCCTCAGCCCACACCAGCCCCTCACTGTGGGCTCACTATGTCCTCCCTGCCCCGGGCTTTTGCACTCGCTTTTCCCTCCCCTCCTTGCTTGGCTCACCCTGCAGAGCTCAGCTCAGACTTCTTCCACACAGAAGGCCTGTCTGACCTCCTTGTATGGGTCAAACGCCCCTGTTAACAATTTCAGAGCATCCTGTCCTCCTTTATAGCACTTATCATGATTACTTGACTGGGGTCATTCTCCTCCACTATACTATATAGGTTCCTGAGGGCAGGAACCAAGTCAGGTTTTGTTCACTACAGTATCCCCAGCACCTCGCACAGTGCCTAGCACACAGTAGGCATTTGTTGAATACGCAAATGCAGAGTGTGGTGTGAGTTACTGCTACCTTATTCCTCTGAGCCATAATATACTTCCCTCTGTCCTTCCACTCCATTTTAGCTGTTTTCGGGAAGACTTCATCCCAAGCTGACCCACTTTGATTCCTGATTCTCATGCTGGTTCCCACAGGTTCAGCTCCTAAAAGGCAGGACCACTTCTTTGCTTCTTTGTATAATCCCACACTAGGCAGGACCCTATATAAGGTTCAGTATATGCTAAGTGTTTAATTAAACTTATTGTCTCAGTGAAAACTACTCTATTGTTAAGACCTGGGGCAGGTGTGAAGACAAGCCAGAAATTTCCTAGATGATGGGCCAGAAACTTTTACACAAAACCACAGATACTGTGGGACCTCAAATACGTGCCAGGCCCTATGGAGACGCTCCCTTCTCTGCCCTAGCTCTCCACCGAGACCAAACCTCCATTGCTGCGTGTGTTAGAATGCAATGGGCACATTTGTTTCTCTCTCTCTCACCAGGCTGTGAGCTCCTTGGGGCAGGGACCAGGCTTATTTCTCAATGGCTGGCATTTCCCATGCCAGTCACTGCAGAGTAAGGTTAGACGGTGTAGCCAGGGCACAGATCAGTGGTTCCTGAATGCTGGCCTGGTTGCCTCAGAATCACCTGAGCACTTAGTACAAGTTCATATGCCCAGGGCCCACCCCAAGCTTGGAATGGTGTTAGACCCTATTCTTTGAGATTCAACCGGGATGCATTCTGCTTACCATCCAGCTTACTTATGCTCTCTGAGCCTCTATTTCCAACCCACAGGGCTGATGTGAAGACAAATATAAAGGCTGGGCACAAGGAAGTGCTCAGAAAGTGTCAGTCCCCTTTGCTTTAGAAGCAAAGTCCTTGCTCTTAGGAGCTCCCAGTCAGTCTGGTGGTGGAGACAGACACATTGGTAAAGAGTGCCGAGACAAGGCATACTCCCAAAAGGTCTTTAAAAGTGTCTTTAAAAATGGGTCTGCCTTCAGCCCTGGTCCACTCTTTCCTGGGCAGTCCCTTGCAGACCATCCTCCAAACCCCTACCCTGCCCTCCAGGCTGGTGGACTTAATATGCTTTCAACCCAGGATGCCAAGAAACCCTGGTACTCAGGCAACCAAGGAGAAATCCTAATCGATGAGATATTGACATCATGTGTGGAGAAAGAGGACCTGGGGGCAGGCAGAAATGGAGTTCTGGGGCTAAGGAAAGCTCTGGAGTGGAAAGAAAATCAGACTAGGAATGAGGAGTCCTGCATTCTAGTGTGACCTGGAGTAAATCCCATTTAGTCCTGCAACTCATTGTGTGACCTTGAGCACATAATATCGTGAGCCTCTTTTCTGTAAAATGGGGATAAATGATTTCAGGCTGAACCACATCAAAGTGAGGGATCAGATGCTGGCAATTTCCTATCATTCTACCTGATACCTATCACATAAGGTGGTCTGTGCCTGGCAGCTGGGAGCTTGGTCAGTGGATCCATTCTGTGAGGGCTCTGATCTCCGAGGCCAGCCCTGCAGCCTCTGTGCAGTCTGTGGCCTGACCACTCCAGCAAGCCCTGCCTATCTGCCCCCACTCCCACGCAGGCAGTTTGAAGTCAGCTGTCACCATGGTCACCAACAAACCCACTCAGTAATATCCTGGATGCATTCATGCAAAGGGGTTTTTAGAGGAGTGGGCCTCACCTGACCCATCCCAGGCCACGGAAGGGAGGCAGAACAATGCCTGCTCTCCCCACAGCATGGATGGGGAAGCCGAGGATCAACAAGGGAGAAAGACATGGCCTTGGCAGGGTGGGATTAGAACCTGCACTCATCCTCTCTAGGTGAGGAAGAAGCAGACCCCCAGCGCTCCTCAGGGGAGGGTGGGTTACCCTTCCTTCTAGTCTCTGGATGAGGATATGGCCTGTCGACACTGACTCTGAACCAAGAGACAGCTGTCCCATGCCAAGTGCAGCAGCAAACAGCAACCATGTCCTCCCTCAGAAGAGCCTGCGTTAAAGCAGGAGACTAAGGTTCTCTGCTTTCAGAATCACCAGGTGACCTTGGGTGACTCCCTGCTAGGACTCCTCAGCCTTCTCATCTGGAAAATGGGGACCATTCTGAGCCTACCACTGATGAGGCTGAGACAAGGTATAAAAAAGATAAGGGCAGGGAGTTCCCTGGTGGTCTAGTGGTTAAGACTCGGGGCTTTCACTGCCATGGCCCAGGTTTAATCCCTGGTTGGGGAACTGAGATCCCTCAGGACACAAGGCGGCAGCCAAAAAAAAAAAAAAAAAAAGGTAAGGGCCAGAAAATAGATAAGAATAGGTAAGAGTCTATTCTTGGGACATCTGGCACTTAGAGGCAAAACCGACACTGTCAGGGAAGAAGACCAGGAGACACATACTCCTGATCCAGCTGATTCTACAAGGAATTTCATCCATTAGCCTTCGAAGCCAACTCATCATTTCCACTCTCTCCCCTGAGCTCCAGCCCCACCCAAGATCAGCTCCTCTTTACCTCTGGCCTGGACTAGCGCAGAAGCCTCTTAACCAACCTCCTTTTTCCCCTCCTCAATCCATCCTCCACTAGAGACATGTGTCCTGCAGGAGTACAGAGTCCAGGCTTCAAATCTAGTCCAGCCACTACCCCCACTGTGGCCACAACCATCAATGCTGGTGTTTTTCCACCTCTCAGAGCCTCTGAACCCCAGAATGGGAGATGATCACCTGCCCACCCCTTAGCCTTTCCCAGCCAGTGCTGCAGCTCCTCCCCACACCCTTGGCTTATATCTCTCACTGCTGACACGACAGCCTGGGAGTCCCAGCAACACCCAGCCTGCTCCAGGATGCACAGTTAGCACACAAAAAAATCATGATCCCTCCCCAGGAAAGCTCAGATCCCTTTAACTGTCCCTCTCAAATGACCCTCCATCTTTCCACTGTATATTGACAGGTCTCTGTTCCTGCATAGTAGAGCCTGACTATATTCAATCTCCATCACCCATCACCCCCAAAACACCGTGTGTGTGTGTGTGTGTGTGTGTGTGTGTGTGTGTGTGTGTGTGTGTGAACAGCTCCAATGTCCTGCCTCACGCCCTCCCTGGGCCCCAGCTCAGACTTCCCCATCCCTTCCTGGTCTTTCCGACACACCCTGCAAATATCATCAGATTATCTCATTAGACAATAAACTCCATCCTGCCATGACCCTGCTCAGAACCCTCAAGGCCCCCCAGCCCCTTCAGGATAAGGTCCAAACTCCTGAGCCTGACATTCAAGTCCTTTCTGGGACACTAAGCTAATAAAGGGGCAAGGTGGGAGATGAACTTGACAAACTCCATTTAGTGGTGAATCTACAGGAATTTGAGCAGTGGGCTTTTTCCTGCTCAACACTTTGAAGTTTTCTCTGCTGAGAAAGGGCTTCTTCCTCTTCTCTCCTGGTAAATTCTGACTCATCCTTCAATGCCCAGGTCACATGCCCCCTCCTCTGGGAAGCCTTTCCAAATCCCCCTGCAACTCAATCTTTGGGCTTTGGCTTCCAAAGGCCCTCTTCGCTTCTCTCATCCCTGAGCAGTGTAACTGGATTGATTCTATGCCCATCTCCCCACCAGACCGGGATCTCCTTTGGTAGGAAGTAGGTCTGGTCCCCCATCTGTGCCCAGTGCCCAGCACAGGACCAGGCACAGAGGTGAAGGAGTGCCAAGTGACCAAGAGACATGTGACAGCAAGATGAGATAAAACCAAGGATATGATCAGAAAAGCACCTTCCAGGGACTGGCCTAACCCTTGGTCCGGTCACTGCCCCCTCATCTGCCCAGATCTGGTCTTGCATATCCATCACCCTGAAAATCTTAAACATCAGCCAAGAAAGCCCCTACAGAGGTTACTCGATGGGGTATTCTAGAAATGACTCAAAACGACCAAAGCTGAAGAAAAAGAAAACAACAAACAAACAAACAAACCTGTTCCTGGTTAACCCTCAGGTCAAAAGTTCACAAAATTTCATGGGACAGGGGAGGGGGCTTCAAGGATTCACTCAATCTCTCCACAGCCCAGAGCACAGCAGCCCCTCCAAGTCCCAGCAATGAGGAGCCCATTTCCTTTCCTCTCTGACCCTCACACCCAGTCTCCCTCCTCTGAATCCCCTGGGTGCTGGAGCTGCCTGGCTGCCTGGGATGGGCAGGGGGCGGGGGGAGCACCAGGCTGTGCCTCCTGACACCCAGAAGTCCCTCCATCCCTCGTCCCCCAGGTCTCTAGTCAGCAGCATTTCTCTCTGTATTTTTTAACTGAACTTCTACCCAAGGCAGCCCCGGGAAGGATCCCCTTGCCATACTACTGGGAGGCCCTCCTTTGGGCCAAACTGTCGCCAGGGGAGATAAAAAAAAAAAAAGGTGGTGTGGGGGAAGGTTACTAGTAAAACCCAACTGCCCTTTTACCGAAGGGGAACTGAAGGTGGGAGCATATATTCGCTTCTCAGGAGCCCAGCCCCAGTGGGGGTCACCCCTCACATACCTCTGATGCCCGCGTCCCCACCCCCATCCCAGGCTTTCTGGGAAGGCGGGCACCAGACTGGCACATCGAGGTCTCTTGTTCGCAAGGGTTCTTGTAGGGGGAGTACGCCCTGGCCGAGGATGCTGAGAAGAGCAGAAGCCCATTCCAAGCGGAGGCGGCCTCTTGGCCCCCCAGTTTGCACCCCAGCTCGACCCCACTCCTCCCTCCAGTTATACCAGTGCACCCGCTCCCAGCCCAGACTGGGGCTGCGGACCCCACGAAAGGCTGGCGAGCTTCATGACACTGGGCGCCGGTGCCCTCAGCCCTGAGGGGGGCGGGGGCAGGGGCGGTATCTCTATATACACAATTGATGAAGGAGATTGCGGCCCAGAGAGGGACAGCTACTCGCCCAAGGTCACACAGCCAGGCCCAGTATGCACCTAGACCTCCCGCCTCCCAGCCACGGACTCTAAAAGCCCTACGCGCGCGTCCGGGCTCTCGAACCATCTGGGTGCAGACACTCCCTCCCCCCAAGCTACACACACGCCCCAGCCCCCTTACCTCTGGAACCCCAGTGGCCCCTGCCTCAGAGTCAGCTCCTGGGCGGGGCGCTCAGGCAGGGCAGGACCAGGCTGGGCCAGGCTAGGTCAGGGCGGGTCCCTTGCTTCCCCCAGAGTGGAGACGCCCTCCGCCAGGTCCCAGACGGCAGGGATGCTGCTTCCACTGAAAAGCCCAACCTCTCCACCCGCTCTGCACAAGTCTAGAACAGGGGAGCCGAACTCAGCGGCACGTCCACGGGGCTGCGGGACGAAGTTGCGGGGAGGGGCGAGGTGCGGGAAACGGGGCGGAGCCGGAGCGGGGGCCACCCCGCGAGCAGCCACTCGGGCCGCGTCCCCTTTAAGGCCAGCCGGCCTGATCGCTGGCGGGGGCGGGGTGGGAGCTGGACGGCTAACTGCAATGCCTCGTGGGAGATGGAGTTCGCAGTCGACGCGCCGAGCTGTAAAGAGCCCACAGAGGACTACAAGTTCCCGAGCGCAGCGCGCGGGTCCCGGGCCGCCACGCCCCTAGGCTGGGCTCCGGCCCTCCGCCCCCCTCGCAAAGCTGCGCTGGCCGCCAGCGGAGGGGAGGTTGCAGAGCGAGGGCAGGAGGTGGGTGCGGCGCGGCCGGGGGCACGGGGCGCAGGGACTGCTGGTGAGGGAACGGCCCACCTGGGCACCTGTCCTACCACGAGAGTTCATTTAGCCTACCCTAGCCTCGCCATTCTCATCTGTGCAATGGGGATAGCAACGCCCGTGGCTTGGGGGGAGGGGACGTTTATGGAGAAGAAGGGGCGGAGCGGGTGGAAGGAGCCTGGATGGCTGGTGATACTAAGAAAAGCCCGGATAATAAGGGCCGAGACTGTGGGAGGAGTCTGGTGGTTGGGGCATGGAGGGGCGGGGTATCTAGATAAGGAGAACACGCGTGAGATCGGAGAAGGGGCTGCAGAGTGGTTGCTGAGAAAGCCAATGAGGCAAGCCTGGGATGGATTGGGTGAAATGGGCCGAAAAGCATTGGGGAGGGAGGGAGGGAGGGGTGGAGACGCAAGGATGAAAAGGATCCCTCTCGGCCCTGGAAAGCCCAGTGTCAGCAGCGCTGATATCGTTTGGGTAAGAGGTTGCCCTAATGGGTAAATGCCTGTGGATGCACAGAACACCTTTCTTTCCTTGTGACTAGAAGAGCCCATCCCATGAACTCTGCGTCACGTATATGGGCTCATTCAATTCACACCCTGTGAAGACGGCACCATATCTCTTCACAGTTGAGGAACCTGAGGCTCAGAGAAGTAAAGTGACTTGCCTAAAGCCACCCAGGATTCCTTACTCCAAAGAGCCTGCTTTTTTTCCCTGCACTGCACGGAGGTAGAGGTTTAATCTGTAGTGAATGGCAGGAAACAGACGAAGGTGTCCATGTCCTGCCCTTAACAGGTTGTGTGACAGGAACCATCTTCCTCAACCCTTCTCAAAGCCAACCTAAGGCAACCCTCCTATGCTTATTGTTAGGATGAAATGAGGCGGTGGATTTGAAAGCCATTTGTTTATAAATTATCCTTGTTGTGAGGAACAGGAAGACCATAAGGAAGAGTGGTCAAAATGAGGTGCTTGGGCCTGAGGAAAACCACAAGGTGAAGCCTGAGGGTGAGCCAAGAGGATGAAGGAAAATTCTGGAAGAGGGTGGGGAATGGTGATAGTTATTGGAAGTCTGCACCAGGTGAAAGAATACTTTGCTGTGCAAGCCAGGTCAGGTGGCTTCCCTTCTCCAGCCCACTTTTCCCAGTTGGCCAACTCCTTTAGGGGTCCATGTGTGTCACCTGAGTCTGGGAAGCACCTTTTCTCTCTGTGGTGTGGGCGTAATGGAGCAGCCTGTGAGCGTCTTAGAGATATGAACTGGGCAAAACAGGGCTAAAGGGCTTCCCTGGTGGCGCAGTGGTTGAGAGTCCGCCTGCCGAGGCAGGGGACACGGGTTCGTGCCCCGGTCCGGGAGGATCCCACATGCCACGGAGCGTCTGGGCCCGTGAGCCATGGCCGCTGGGCCTGTGCGTCCGGAGCCTGTGCTCTGCAACGGGAGAGGCCACAACAGTGAGAGGCCCGTGTACCGCAACAACAACAACAAAAAAAAACAGGGCTAAAGATACAGCTGTTGGGTGTTGGGGGAGGCCTGGAAGGGCGGTGCCCCCAGATAGTCCCCAGGGCTGTGAGCCAGAGACTTTATCTGGTGGGCTGTGTAAGGTGGGGAAGACAGCTCCAGTTTATTGGGAGACACATTACTCACTTTGTGGTCATCCTTGAAATTTACCCAACTATGTTCTATCCATCCCCTACACAGTGGGAGTTCTTATATTTACTTCCGTGTAATTACCTGGGCCTTGCCCTGTGCCTCAGATTCCAAATTAAAAATTCAAGAGACTATTTCAAAATAAAAAGTTTTAAAAATTCAGGAGAGATTGGTAAACCTCCCTACTGGTAGATGAGAGTCTGGGACTAGGAAAATGGATCTGACTAAATGGGAGGAGTTGTCCCCCTTCCCCTGCCTGCCTACTTCTTGGGGTACAGAGAGGGGAGATTCCCTGTCCTAACAGGGTGGCCAGGCACCCATTACTTAAGGAAAGTGGGAGTAAGGAGTGAGAATAAAATGCTCTGGAGATGCAAAGAAGGGAAGAATGAATTGCAGCTGAGGGGCCTGGCAGATGACTGGCATTTTCTTTGCAGTGCAGGCAGAGGGATAGCAGATGCCAAACTGCAGAGATAGGAGAGGGCCTGGCGTGGTCTATAAAGTAGGGATAATAATAAGCACCTTCATCTATGAGATTAACATTCATAAAGTGCATAGCACAATAGTAACTGCCCGGTAAATGTCAGCCATTTTTATTACTGCTATTGTTGTCGTTATGATCACCATCATATGCCCAAGAATTGGTCTAGGGCCACGCAGCTAATAAAGGGGCAGAGCCTGATTCAAACGTCGGCCCAGGTGATGCCAAAGCCCATGCACTTTCCTCTCCCCACAAAGCCCCTACAGTTCTTTCTACCCATCCACATCTTTGAGGCCCAGAAGTGGCCCCTCTTTGTTAACATTCTTGGTAAGCCATGACAGGAGTTTCTTTTCTGCTGTAGTAGCAGAGACTCTGGGTTCAGGAGAAAGCAGGGGAAACAAGTCCTAAACAGCCATCTTCTCCCAGCCTGGATCTCGCCATGGAGACAGGCAGGCCTAGTGTTGTGGTTTCTGTAGGGGGTTTAGTCTATACAGAAAGACCACTCAGATTTAAATTCTAACCCCTCCACCGACTGAGGTCTATTTTAGCTAAGTCCTAGTTGGCTTCCTCCAGAGCGCTGAGACATCAGGAGAAGATCATGAGATGTTAATGCTTCTTAGTAGTAGTAATAACATCTAATATTTATGGAATCTGGCTATTTATTGCAGCCAGGCACACTGACTGGAACATTACATCTACAGTCCCAGGAGGCAAGTGTTCTTTTCTTGCCCCTGCCTTCAAAATAAAAATATTTTCAGAATTTTCAAGCCTACAGAAAAGTTTAAAGAATAGCCTTTCACCTAGATGCACCAATTCACATTGCCGATTTTGCTTTTACACACGCACATTTTTTGCTAAGCTATTGAAAGGTTATAGGCATCTCCACACTTGGCCCCTAAATTCTTCAGCGTGTATCTCCTAATTATAACATTTTGCAACATAACCATAACACTGTTATCATACCTAAGAAACTTAGCAAGAACTCAATATTGTCTAATAAACAGTTGAGATTCAAATTTCTCCAACTGCCAAAAAAATCTCATATATTTTTTTAATCAGATACAGTCAAGATTCATTCATTGCATTTAATTATATCTCTTTAAGCAACTCATTTAATTTAGATAGAGCCCCTCTACCTGTTTAAACTTATTTTATAAATAATTGGGTTCAGTTTGGTTTTTCGTTTTTGTTTTTTCTGGCAATGTTGTGTACTTATTGAATCACATTAGGAGGCATATGATACCAGAGTCCTACTATCCATGAATGCTAAGTTTGATTATTGGATAAGGTAACAGCCTGATCTCTCTATAAA
The DNA here is from genome assembly GCA_004363435.1 of Platanista minor. Lineage (NCBI taxonomy): Eukaryota > Metazoa > Chordata > Mammalia > Artiodactyla > Platanistidae > Platanista > Platanista minor. The sequence goes on along the minus strand of RJWK010009291.1, from coordinate 35,206 downwards.
AGGGTAAGATTTTTCCCTCTTGTAAGGAAGTAGTCTGTAGAGTGATTCTTTGAAACTGTCGGAATTATGTGTCCAGGATAACCTTTCCCTCCACATCTGTTGATGATCCTTGCCTGAATAGCAACACTGAGAGTTGCAAAATGGTAATTTGCTAATTATGTCATTCTTTGTATACTTATTAGCTGGTATTCTTTGTTACAGAATAACTTTTTCTGTGTGTGTGTGTGTGTGTGTGTGTGTGTGTGTGTGTGTGTGTGTGTTTGTCTTTCTCATTCCCTCTCCTGTCCCTCTTTTTTTTCTTTTTGGAGTAACATAGACTCATGATTATTTTTTTTAACTCAGTGTGTTATAACCTATTATCATCATTAATCTTTTTGGCGTTCAAATTATCCCAAATTTGGCCAATGAGAGGCCCTTCAGGTCTGCTCCTGTGTTTTGGTTTTTGTTTTGTTTTTTTTTTGGGGGGGCAGATATAATTGACATATAACATTGTATTCATTTTAGGTGTAAACATGATTTGATATGTGTATATATTGCAAAATGGTCACCACACATAGTTACAAAATTTTTTTTTCTTGTGCTGAGAACGTTTAAGATCTACATTCTTTTGACTTCACCTCAGTAATCTTTGATTTCTTCTTTGCTGTCTGGAAAGAGATGTTCCAGGCTCACCTTAAACTTCCTGTCAAAGTACTGGAAGTACTGGAATCATCAGTTCCTCCAGGAAGCCCTGCTTTCTTTTTGTAGGAGACAACGTTTAAAAAACAAGATCTGGGGTCAGGTGTGCTCCTTGCTACTTGGGTGTCATTGCTACGCTCTTGAGCAGAGCTAAGAAATGATAGATGGATAGATGGATAGATAGATAGATAATTATCAATGCCTTGTAGATTCATTGTTAAAACAATTGCTCCTCACTGTGTAAAAGGAGTAGATTGTATGTAAAATAGCTTCATTATGGAAGCTCAGTGAGCAGTAATGTAAAGAATTGCACAGAAAGAGCCCTTGCCTGTGCTAAGGCTCTGTGAGTGTATGGGCTGTTGGCTAGGACCTCTGTGTCTGGGTTCAGTCTCTTGCTCAGGACCCGGGTTAGAGAGGACCCCAGGCTGCCTCCAAAGGACTGGTCCTCTGGGCAGTGTCCAAACCTGGAACCTCCCAGAGGCTATGACTCAGAGGTCAAGAATGGACACAAAGCCCTGGGCCAGGGACTCATCTTCCTTGGTTTGTGAAATAAAGATAATGTGATCTGTCCTGCCTGCATCCCAGAGTTGTTGTAAGGATCAATATATATTTATTTTTTTAAATTGCTAATCAGTCTTTTCAACACATCTATTACAAAATTCCTTCCCCTTTTCATTGTCTTTATACCATAGTTCATTGCCTTATAGTCTGATTTCCTACATTAAACTAAGATATATTATGCTTTTTCAAATATTCTTTCAGGTTATCACTCACCAATTTTTCTAAAATAAGATTTTAATCTTTTTTTTTTTAATCTTTTGAAAAAATACTTTTGGGAGTTGGACTAGGATAGCATAACAACTGTAATTAATTTTAGAAGAACAACTTTAAGATATTCCCTCTCAGAATCATCACAGGTCTCTCTTTATTCAAATCCTGTTTATGCTTCTTAATAAAATGTCATAGCTTTGTTTCTGAAGGGGGCACAGGCTTTGAAGAGAGACCTCACTTGGAATTCTAACTCTGCTACCTCTAGCTGTGTGATCTTAAGCAGCTGTCTTCACCATTCTGTGCTTCAGTTTTATAATCCAGAAAATTGGGATGATAATCGTAGCTACCTCACAGCCTCGGTGTAGTGTTGTAATGAGATAATCTACAGGAAAATGCCTCACGTAGCTCGGGGCATGTCCTCAGTGCTCAGGAAATATTGATTCTCTGTGCACTGGTCTCATGTAGGTCAGAATCAAATTGAGGGGCAGGTTTGAGAGCACCTGGTAAGAGGTAGGAGGGGACAAGTGACGAACCTCTCCAAGGGGTTTGGCTGCTGAATTCCCAAGGAAGTCATTCAGAGCATGGCACTCAGACAGGCCTGGGCTTGAATCCTGGCTCTGCCACTGCTTTCTTTGGGCAAGTTACCTACCTCTTAGTGCCACAGGTTCTCATTTGTTAAGTAAGATAATACTTTCCTCAAAAGAATGTTACGAGGATTAAATGAGTTAATGTGTCTAATGCACCTAGCACAGGTAGGGTACCCAATAAGTCCTCCCCGGGCAATAGCTGTGTCCCTCGTGAGGCCTGCGGGAATGGAGACATAGTTTTAAAGTAGGACTCTCTAGAGTGATGTCTTGACTGCCCTTTCTTATGGGACCCCTGTTCTCAAAGAATTATATTTCCTTTGTTACAATTAGAGGTTGCAACCGGGTGATTTTTCAGGCCCCAGACGGGTTGGCCCTTCACATGGTACCAGGCTGGGCCTTAAGTTCCATCACCCCTCGTTTTGGCCACAGACCCATTTCAGGGAGGAGAGAATTTCCAGCCAACTCCCAAGTTCCCAGGCCCCCTGGCCTTCCCTGCCCAGTCAGATGGTCTGAGGATCTGCATGGCATAATTTACCGGTTTTCTCAGAGAGGGAAATAGGCTGATCTTTTTCTTGGTTCTTTTCAAGTAGAGAGGCAGACTTGGAAAGTCTCCTGCTTAAGGAAAATTATTTGTTCAGACACAGTGGTAGGGTTTCTTTTATCTCCTCCTTCGTGGTTCAGTTTGCACTCTAATTCACCTTTTCTAACCTGGCTTTTAAAAACCTGGCTTTTTGTGTTTTGCTGCTATGTCATTAGGCATCATGAGTCGGTATTAAAATAGAAGGGTCATTGGGCTTCCCTGGTGGCGCAGTGGTTGAGAGTCCGTCTTCCGATGCAGGGGCCGTGGGTTCGTGCCCCGGTCCAGGAAGATCCCACATGCCGCGGAGCGGCTGGGCTCGTGAGCCATGGCCGCTGAGCCTGCGCATCCGGAGCCTGTGCTCTGCAACGGGAGAGGCCACAACAGTGAGAGGCCCGCGTACCGCAACAACAACAAAAAAAATAGAAGGGTCAAAATAAATAAATAAATAAAAATAAAAATAAAAATAGAAGGGTATGGACCTCTAGTGGACTTGTGGTGTGTCAGCTATGGAGGGGCTCCAGGCCATCCAGGATCCTGTCCCCATATCCTCAGATGTGAGTGGGCAGAGTCCCAGGCCAGCCATGAACTAGCTGCCGAAAGACCTACCCCAGTCTGATCTGGACAGAGAATAAGGGAGTATGCATCTCCAACTCACGCTGGGACCTCAAGGTGAGAAGGGAAACTATCAGAGGTGTTGGACTCACACTGACCTGGATTTAGATCGCAGCTCCTCCAGTGACTAGCTCTGTACCCTTGAGCAGTCTCGTAACCTTTCTGAGCCTCAGTTTCCTTATCTGTAAAATAGAGATAATAGCATCTATCTCACAGGGTGCTTGTAAAGACATCAAATGAGGTAATGCATGTACAGAATCAGCACAAGAGTATCATCCTCTGTACTTTTCTATATATTTTTATTAAAAATAAATAAAATGCTACCATGTGTTAGGCGAAGCATTATAAAAGCAGGAGGTGTTGTGCTCAGCAGGTGGTAGCTAGTATCTTGTCAAGCAAGCTGCATAGCAGTATTTTAAAAGGCTACCTCAGGGATTCTCACACTTGCTGAAGCTATTAAACAGACTTTTGTTTCTATTAGAACTCTCAGCAACCTGTGCAGCGGGAAGAGACTGAGCTTTCCACTGGCTGGCTGTGTGTCCTGGCAAGTCCTCAGTCTTTCTGAGTCTCTGTTTCCTGTCTGCCAAACAGAATGATGCCTGCTTTGTAGGATTGCTATATGAATTAAAAGGGCTGATGGGTGTAAAGGCCTCGGATGTAGTGGAATGCTCAGTGCACGTTCATTCCTTCCTCTCTCAGCCCCTGCCCCAGAGTCCCCCCAGCACCTACCGTGTGCTAGGCAGTGAATATGCAGGGACACTGCTCTCACAGAGATCACAAACTAGGCAGTGGTTTTCACAAACAATTTTTATCACAACCCACAGTATGAAGGTACACTCTATATCACAATCCAGTTCCTCTTCCTTTCTCTGTCTGTGTCTCTCTCTATCACACACACACACAAAGGAAACAAAAGTTTCACGACACTGTATATGTAAAACTGATCATAACCCAGTGTATTGTATTGTCTGTGACACAGTCACAGTCTTGATTTTTTTCCCAGTTTATGAAGGCATAATTTATGTGCAGTAAAAGTCACCCTTTTTAGGTATACAGTTATATGAATTTTTATAATCTTTATACAGTCATTTGTCTACCAGCACATCAAGATATAGAATATTTCCATCACTCCAAAATATTCCTTCATGCCTGTTTGTAGCCAGTCTTACCCCTAGCCTCTCCAGTCACTGATCTGATTTCTGTCTCTCTAGTTTTGTCTTTTCCAGAATGTTGTATAAATAAAATCATATGCCATGTAACCTTTTGAGGCGGGCTGCTTTCACTTAATAGAATGCTTTTGAGATTCTTCTGTGTTGTGGTGTGTGTCAGTAGCTAGTTCCTTTATATTGCTAAGTCATATTCCATTGTATGGATGTACCACAATTTGTTTATCATTTACATTTTAGTTTCTGGGATTGGCAGTTCCAAATAAAGCTGCTGTAATCATTCACACATGGGTTTTTGCATGGACATGTGTCTTCATTTCTCTGGGACAAATATCTAGGAGTAGGATTGATGGGTCATGTGTTAACTGGATGCCAAAATCTCTTTTCTACTGTGGTTGTACCATTTTGCGTTCTCACTGGCAATATATTAGAATTTCCATTGCTCTGTGTACTTATCAGCATTTGGTATTGTCACATTTTTCATTTGAGCCACAGTAATAGGTATACTGTGGTTTTAATTTTCATGTCCCTAATGACTAAGGATACCAAGCATCTTTTCATGTGATTATTTGTCATCTATATATCTTCTCAGTGAAGGTGCTTGTTCAGATCTCTTGCCCACTTTTTAGTTGCATTGTTTATTTTCTTACTAAGTTTTGAGAGTTCTTTATATATTCTGGTTAGCAATCATGTATCAGATAGGTGTTTTGCAAATAATTTCTTACAGTTTGTGTCTCATTTTCATTTTTTTTAAATAATTTTTAAAAATTTTTTTTTTTTTTTTTTTTTGGCTGCATTGGGTCTTCGCCGCTGCATGTGGGCTTTCTCTAGTTGTGGCGAGCAGGGGCCACTCTTTGTTGTGGTGCGTGGGCGTCTCATTGCGGTGGCTTCTCTTGTTGCAGAGCATGGGCTCTAGAGCACAGGCTCAGTAGTTGTGGCATGGAGGCTTCAGTAGTTGTGGCTCGTGGGCTCTAGAGCACAGGCTCAGAAGTTGTGGCGCACGGGCTTAGTTGCTTCACGGCATGTGGGATCTTCCCGGACCAGGGCTTGAACCTGTGTCCCCTGAATTGGCAGGTGGATTCTCAACCACTGTGCCACCAGGGAAGCCCTCATTTTCATATTTTTTAACAGTGTCTTTCGAAGAGGAGAAGTTTTTCATTTGGATGAAGTCTAGTTTATTAAATTTTCTGTGGTTTGTGCCTCTTAGGTCCTATCCAAGAAATCTTTGCCTAACAGAAAGTCACAAAGATTTTCTCCTAGAAGTCTTATAGTTTTAAAAAGATTTTACATTTTGGTCTGTGATCCATTTTGAGTTAATTTTCATATACGTTACAAGATATGAGTTGAGGTTCTTTTTTTGCATACGGATATCCAGTGATCTTCATCTTGAGAAAGCCAGGGAGGAGGGCCATATGCAAAGCAGATCATACATGATGGAATGGTGGGTTGTGCAAGGGACCAGAAGCCCCAAGAGGAGAGCTGGGAAGGTGGAGATCAGGGGACTGCCTTATCGAAGCAGTGACTCATAGGCTGCGCCTTACAGGTTGACTGCGGAGATGGTGGAGAAAGTGAAGGAGGGTGGTACGAGGAGAGCACAGGCAGGACAGGTGAGGGCGGATGCGGAGGTATCAGGAGTCCTGGAGCATAGAGTGTGGGGAGAGGCAGGATTAGAGGTGAGACTGGATGAGCAGGGTGGTTAGAGCAGGCAGTATACTATGTCAGAAAGAGCGGCCTACAAACTAAAATGGAAGGTGGACAGAAAGGCGGAAGGGAGCCAAGTGAGGATGCTGGGAGAGCGGGGATGAGGCCGGAGCTCCAGGAGTTGCCATAGGGACAGGTACAGGGGGACAGTTGAGAAAAATGTTAGGATGTGGAGTCAGGGCTGCCTCGCAGGCTCAGGCAGATGGGTGGCTAAGAAGAATCAAGAGCAGGTTCTGCAGAAGAGGAGTTCTGTGTGAGCCTTCTGGTACCCATGGAAAATTCAGGTGGAGGTGTCCCAGAGGCAGCTGGGTACACAGGGGGGCTGGAGCTCCGTGGCCAAACCCGCCTGCCACATTCATGAAGCTTCTCAGCCCCGCGAGGTGCCAGTTCCTGCCCCCTTGTGTCATTGTGGCTCTCAAACAGAGCCTGTGGATTTGCCATGGTGGACACCATGGCACTGTGACTAGGAAATGGGGGCTTGAAGGGCTGAGTTCTCTGACTCCTGTGTCTGGGGAGAACACCACAGGGAGCACCCTCGTCTGGGGTCGGGAGAGCTGCCTTCTAACCAGCCTCCACGCTGACTGACAGCAGCTCCTGGTGCTGCCCTGGACGAATGATCAGGAGCCTCACTGCAGGGCCTCAGGGGCAGGAAGGCAGGTGCTCTGCTGCTTTTGCAAGCAGAAAGATAGGAGTTTGGGTGCCCATCCAAGGGCCCCCAGGTATGTCCTGTGGCTCCTGATTGTCTTCCCTACCCCTGTGCTTTGAGCTCTTCAGAACTAATGTGCTTAGGAGATACAGGGTCTGCAGCCCATAGAACTGTCAGGAAAGACAGCCCAGCCTCTCTGTCGCCTAAGCCTGCTCTTTCCATGGAGCTGAGCCACTTCACAGAGCCTGGGCCTTAAATCAAACAGGAAAAGAGACTGGAAACTAGGTCCGGCTCCTGCCTGGACCCCCTGGAGAGAAAATTGGTCAGACTCAGGCCCCAGGCCAAGCATCCGCCTCAGCTGCAGGTCTCAGCACAGCCACCCCCGCTTCCTCAGAGCCCTCCCCTTCCCGCTCTCTGCTGGACACCCTCTCCAACACTGTCTCACAGCCCATCTGCTCCAGGCTTCTGCTGATGATTTTGTAACTTCATCATGGGCTTGTTTCTCTTCAGACACTGCAGATGGTTAATGTCTTTCTGCGATATCAAAGTGCCCCATTACACAGGGAAAGAATTACAAAGGGCCCTCCCCACAGAGAGTTGGGTGGGACAGCCGAGCATCTTCCACATCCAGCATGGCCTCCACCCTCTGAAGTAAGGGAGTCTCAGTGCAGTCAGCCTCCTCAGAAGGCAGGTGTTGGGGGGAGAACTGCCCTGGCCTGCTTGCCACCCGTGCTGGGTGACTTTCGGGAAGTCCCCCTCCTATCTGGACAGTAAACATGCCAGAATTAATTCCAGACCTACTCCCACATCTCTTGGTACATCTTCCTTCCTTCTTTCCTTCTTTCCTTCCTTCCTTCCCCCCCCCTTCCTTCCATCCATTTCTTTCTTTCTTTCTTTCTTTCATTGTTGAGGTAGAGTTGATTTACAATATTAGTTTCAGGTTTACAGTATAGAAATTCAACATTTTTACAGATTATACACCATTTAAAGTTACTATAAAATATTAGCGGTATTCCCTGTGCTGTAATTGGTACATTTCTCTTGTTACTGCACCCTCACTCTCTCTTGCTGTGGTCTCCTCTGCCAGCCTAGGCTCTTCTCAAGGGCAGCACTGGGGCTGTTTCCTCCCTGTGGCCTCCACACCCAACATTAGAGGAAGATTGCTGAATTCATTCCACAGGTTGGCTCCTGGGAAAGTATTGTGTTGGAAGCCAAAAAGGTACATCCCCTGATTTCTAGAACCTTAAAGAAAAGTTAGAATCCAAGACTTCAGGTTGAAGGAGACACCAGCCCTAGACACTAGAGGCTGTGAGATCAGTGGGGGAATGGTGGGGGAGGGTTGTTAAGGAGTGGAGTGGGTAAAGAGCCTTCAGGAAGGGTGCTTGGTGGCAGAGTCCCACATTTGCGCTGACCTCAAAGCAAGTTTCAGAGGAGGCTGGGGTGCCATCATGGTAGAAAAGGGCAGGCCATCAGGAGTCAAGAGCATCTTCATGGCAAGGCAAGTTGTCATGGGAGGATGAGAATCCAGAAAGGAGTGTCCAGAGGGTTGAGTGACCCATTGTGGGCCTGGTAGATAGATGGAAGTGGTAGTAATCACAGCCATTTGTTGTGAATTCTTTTAGATGGAAAAAATAATTAAATAAGAAGGCAACATTAGTACAGCAAAAGGAGCACAGGGCTTGGGAGTCCTAAATCTCAGAACATCTGTTAAGTACCTACAGTGGACCAGTCTTTGGCTAATAAGCATGAATACATCTTTCTCTCTCATATAAAGGAACCTGGGCTTGAATCCTGGCAGGACCCTTCACCGGTCTGAGCATAGGGAATGAATCCTGACACAGTTTCCCTTATCTGCACAGTGGGGATGACTGGTGATATTGTCTACGTCAAAGGATAGTATGTAAGCAAATGTACGTAAGAGCAGTTAGCATAGCATTCAGTCCAGGCACATTTTCTTTCTTTCCTTAGACCAGTGGTTCTCTGTCCTAACTGAACTTTTAGAATCAGCTTTTAAAAAATACCAATGCTGAGGCCACATTCCAGGCCAATTAAAACAATCTCTGGAGGGTGGAATCCAGGCTTTGTTTTATCTTTTCATTTCTTTCTTTTTTTTTTTTTTTAAACTCCCTAGTGAACCTAATATGCTTTAGACGGTGTGGCAATTATTACCCATCCATTTGTTCATCAAGTATTAATTCGTTTCAACTCCAAGGACCTACAATAAGAAATTGAGAACTGTGACTACCCAGATGTTATGGACTGAATGTTTGTGTCCCCCAAAATTATATGTTGAAATCCCAACCTCCAATGTGATGGCGTAAGGAGGTGGGGCCTTTGGAAGATTAGGTCATGAGGGTGGAGCCCTCATGAACAAGATTACTGCCCTTATAAAAGAGATTCCAGAGAGCTCTCTTGCCCCTTCTGCCATATTAGGACACAGCGAGAAGACAACCCTCATCAGACATCAGATCTGCCCCTACCTTGATCCTCAACTTCCCAGCCTCCAGAACTATGAGAAATAAATGTTTGTTACTTAAGCCACCCAGTCTATAGTATTCTGTTATACCAGCCCCAGCAAACTAAGATATCAGATATGGTTGGGTAATGGTCATTTCTTACTTACCTCTCTCTGTAGGACTACTTCCCAGCACCCCAGCCTCCTGCCATGTCTGACCCCATCACACTGAATGTCGGGGGGAAGCTCTATACAACCTCACTGGCAACCTTAACCAGCTTCCCTGACTCCATGCTGGGTGCCATGTTCAGCGGGAAGATGCCCACCAAGAGGGACAGCCAGGGCCACTGCTTCATTGACCGTGATGGCAAAGTGTTCCGCTACATCCTCAACTTCCTGCGAACCTCCCACCTGGACTTGCCCGAGGACTTCCAGGAGATGGGCCTACTCCGCAGGGAGGCTGATTTCTACCAGGTGCAGCCCCTGATTGAGGCCCTGCAGGAGAAGGAGGTGGAGCTCTCCAAGGCCGAGAAGAATGCCATGCTCAACATCACGCTGAACCAGCGTGTGCAGACGGTCCACTTCACTGTGCGTGAGGCACCCCAGATCTACAGCCTGTCCTCTTCCAGCATGGAGGTCTTCAACGCCAACATCTTCAGCACCTCTTGCCTCTTCCTCAAGCTCCTCGGCTCCAAGCTCTTCTACTGCTCCAATGGCAACCTATCCTCCATCACCAGCCATTTGCAAGACCCCAACCACCTGACTCTGGACTGGGTGGCCAATGTGGAGGGCCTGCCTGAGGAGGAGTACACCAAGCAGAACCTCAAGAGGCTCTGGGTGGTGCCAGCCAACAAGCAGATCAACAGCTTCCAGGTCTTCATGGAGGAGGTGCTGAAAATCGCGCTGAGTGACGGCTTCTGCATCGATTCTTCTCACCCACACGCTGTGGATTTTATGAACAATAAGATTATTCGATTAATACGGTACAGGTAAAAGGACCCCAGCAACATTGGAGGGGGGCTTCCCAAAGCCAAGATCTTGGAGAGTGTCTCGCCAGTGGTGTGAGGCAGGCCACTGTACTAACCTGTATTAATCGTGTAGCAGGACTTGATTTCCCCTGTGATGCAGTCCACCTGTAGGAATCCATGTGTCCTCTTGACAGAGCCACCTTTTTCCTTGCTACTTTGAGCTGGAGATGGGCAGTTTGCTCTCAGTGAAGAGTCTGCCAACATGTCCTAAAGAAGGCCACAGGAGGACTTTTTGGCTAGACAAAGGAACAGCAGTTTTTTCTTGGGTCCAGCTCTCTCTGTACCATTAGGCAGTGCCTCACTTAGAGGGGATGGGGTGAGAACAAGAGCCTCCCTCTAGTTTCCCAGGACATGAAGTACCCAGAGATTCCCATCCTGCCTGCCCCTCCATCCCTGGGATGTGGCCAGAACCTTGGATTTGCTTGGCTGGCTTGGAAATGAAGTGGGTAGTGAGGGTGGGATTTGAGCCTGGCATGGCCTGGAGGAAGTAGCCTCCAGGCAGTGTTCAGAAGATGAGGATATCCCTCTTGACTGGGCCAAATCTAGGCCTTTGGGGATTTCCGGCTTCAGAAATAAGCTGCTGTCCCTGCGAAGATTTGAAAGTATCTGGAGCCAGTGCAATGAAAGGCGCTTCATAATGTGGCCTGATACCTGACTTTTGTAATCTTTTCCCCAAGGAGTTGAAGTGTCATTGAAACAGATCATTTAAAACAAATATATTATGGACTCTCAGGGTTGGAAAGTGATTCAACAGTCGCTCAGTCCTCCCGCACCCCCAGCACACCCCAGCACATTCGCGGCTGAGGGCTTCTCCCCAGTACCTTCAGGAGATCAACTATCCCTGCTTGCATACACTCAGTGACAGAAAGTTCGTCATCCCCAAGGCCAGCCCCTGCCATAGTTGGCTGTTAGAAAGTCCTTCCTTATATTGAGCCAAAACCTGTCCTTCCACAACCATTTTCTGGTCCTGGTAGACCTTCCTTCTCACCCAAATGTGTATTTTCTCTTGAAAAATGTCACTTTGAGAGGCCAGATACCTATTTTGAAAATATAGGATTCCCCTTGGGATTTGTCTTCAGAACCAAGGTTAGCCCCTTTCATTCCCTGTAAGTCATCCCCATTTTGTCGTGGCTTTGCTTCATTTGTGACCCTCCCTCCTCACCAGACATGACTGTGCATAGCTTTTAACCATCTTCTGTTGAGTTTGAAGATTGCTGCCCCAGAGGAAGGAGACCAGGGTCTTGGCAATGTGTAACAAGGAGCCTGGGAGTGATCTGAACCATAACGTTGCCCTTGGAGTAAGCGCCCAGCCCTTAAAACACTGCTCTGAAGGATGTGGGCTTCCCCTGCAGTAGTTTCTGGGCATAACCAGCCTGTGGACCTCCTTGGGGTGAGACCCTGAGCCACCACTTCCCAGGGGGTGATGAGCAGTGCATGTCTCAAAGCTGCACATTATGATTCATCCCTGGCGTGAGGGTGGCCTTGGGAGTCCCAGAATCTTCCCCCACTGGGCAGGGGCCCTCAGACAAAGCCAGAGAAATCTGGTGCCACAGGTGCCCACAGGGGATGGTCCGAGGAAGGGGCTTCCCATAGTTACGCCCTGTGAGTAGGGAGCTTGTACGCTGGGCTGTGGGCAAGGCCACATCCCTTAGGTAATAAAGGTCTTTTCCCCCCTACAGTGGGACCCAGGAGTCTCTGATAACTGTCCCATGCCACCAGGCCAATGGTATTCAGGAAAGCCACTCAGGAGAACCCAATTTAGACCAGCCAGCAGAAGCTGTGACCATAGCAGAACAGTTTAAGGAAGAAATCTCATAAATCACAACTGTCTCTTTTTCTTTTCCATAAAAATTCTTTCTCCATCTTTTCGGTGCTTCTTAATTCAAGCAGCTTGACTTTAGAGAAAGCACAGGTCCTGTGAAGCCACTAATTTGCTGTGTGACTTTATGCAAGTCACTTACCTCACTGATCCACCTCTGTTTCTTCATGTGTGAAATGTGCATAACAGTAACACATAACCCTACCTACCTCACAGGGCTGTTGTGAGGATCAAATGAAATAATTTATGTGAGAATACAGTATAATTGATAAATGGTTGTCATTATTTTGTGTCTACTATAAGGGAAAAAACCTTGGCTTTGGAATCAAGCTGACCTGGGTCTGAATTCTGGCTCCATTGCTTGCTGTGTAACCTTGAACAAGTCCCTGGGCCTCCCTGATTTGCTTCCTCATCAGATAACAATCCCACCTCCTAGTGTTCTGTGACTTCCTTGTGTATGTGAAAATTCCTAGCTAGGCCTGGCCCATAGGAGCTCAATAAATGTTTGCTCTTTTAGGAGTAATGATGGACTGTCATGCAGGAGACACCATGAGCATACAACAATTTAACAAGCCTTCTGGGACACCTGGTGTATGGTCCCTGAGGATGGGAACAGCCACAGATAAGTTTAGTCTGGAAAAGCTTAGAGGGCCACACAGTGTGCTCTGGGAACTTGGGGAAAGCAAGCTTAGTTCTCAGAAAAGGCATAACGGATGGTCGAGCTGAGCCTTTAAGGGTAGGTTGGATGGTAACAAAATGAGCTAAGGAGGGCACCGTGGGCACTGGAAACGCCATGAGCCGAGGCCCGGGAGCCATGCAGGTGAGGCTCCACGCAGGGCCCCCCACACAAAGGGAGCCACATGCAGGACATGCAGAGTGTTCACTGTCCCCGTCTCCCTCAGGTGAGTGCAGCCACCTGCTTAGTGCAACAGAGAGATACTGAACCTGCAGGCGGCACCATCCTAGAGGACCAGTGAGTCAGGGTGGGCTGGGAGGCAGGCATGTGATTCTTGTCATGAGCCCCTAGCTGCCTGGAGCAAGACGCAGTGGTGGTCAGTGATCTCAACCGGACTCGGTTTATTTATCCTTTTGCACAGCTGAGAGCTTTGTTCCAACTAAAGGGCAATTCTGGGCACACGACCTTGTCAGCTCTCTGTTCCTCCCCTAGACATGCAGAGGGATAGTCAGGGAGGGTGCTCTCGAGGGAACCCTAAGTCACTTTGGCGTGACCACTTGGTGAGACCTGCCACCAAACAGGGCCCCTGCATGCTGGAAAGCCAGCAGTAGCTGTCACCTCAGGCACCTCCTAAAGCTCTTTGCCCTTTTATGAAGGGCAAGCCTTCTGATGCTAGGTTCTGTCTTTGGGCCAGAGCTCCCTGTGCAGAGGTGGCCATGGCACCACCCTTGCCAACACCTCAGTGCCCTACACAGCCCCCCAGGCTAGGATGTGGTCACTCTGCTTTGTAAACTTCTATGTGGCCTAAAACATCGCGCTTTTGTAACTGCACCTTTGTTCACCCCAAACTTCCAGCTTTCTTTTACAAATTACTCCTAAAACAGGCTACTGTAAATGCAGGCATAGCCAAGATCAGCCTAGGCCAATTTCTCATGTGTCCAGAGCACCAGCCCATCCCTTTCCTGAACATGTGGTCTGTTCACACTGACCACCTGAGTCTGCCTGTACCCCAGGGGGCTCAGGGCTGGTTGGGCAGTTGGCAGGGAAATGAGACCCCGTGATCATCTTGCACAGCAAAACAACCTTGATAACTGGCCCATCAAAGGGAGGGGCCCAGGCTTCTTTCCAGGCCCTGTGGGGTCCTGGCTCTGGCAGCTCCGTCTATCCAGACAGCCCTGTGACCTCAGTCTCCTTCAGAACCTTCAGGACAGTGTGGCACCAAACAGAGAGCTGTGGAGACAGTCTGGTGACATGCTCACCCCAGTCTGGGGCACAGGGACCAAGGGGGGCCCTGAAGAGAAAAGTTGGCCTACGGAAACCAGAGGATCACTGAGCAACCCACGGTACCCAGAACCCCACCCGACACAAAGAACAACAAAATAAGCTCTGTGGTGCCACTGCTTAGCTCTGACTTCTGGGCAGGGAGTACATGCCCAATCAGGTGTGTCTGACCTCACTGCCCCCTCTCCTGGACCTATTTTCCACCAACTTCCCTGGCCCTCCCACCCCAATATATGTATTTGGGAGTATTTCAAAGCCTTTATCAACATTTCCCAGTTAACTGACAACCCTAGAGTGTTCTACCCCATTCTTGTGTCAGTCCCTCCCAAAAGCCTAGGTTCCCTTTTACTGAGGTGCTGGGTAAAGGCTCAGTTGAGTCACAAGTCCTCTAGAGATCCGGCTGCATTGTGACATGGGTTCTCCCTTCCCAACCCCAATTAGTTCACTTTATAAATCCAGTACTGAATTTGCTTAAAAAACACCCTTTCGTTTGGCATCTCATAGGTTGCCAAGCTCCTTCCTGTCCATAGTTTCATTTCACAGAACCAAAGAATGACCATGCCATGCTATTCCACACCTCGCCTGCCCTTTACTACTTTGTCTACATAGCAAACATCTGCTCATCGTTCAACACTCTGCATAAGCCTTGCCTCCTTGGCTCGCCAAGTAGAGTTACTCCCAGCCCGCTTTGTACCACCCTATATCTGGTGTGGACTTTTATCAGCATACTGCAGCTGTTCACAGGCAGTGTTGTGCTGGTAAGTATTTAACAACAACTAGCTCTCATGGAAATGCACTGATCTGTAGCATCAGCCAATTTCCATGGTGTAAATACTCTCACAGTAATCAATTTCAAGTCACCAACATGAAGTCACTGATCATTGGGGAAGAGAGGCACACAATGGGCTCTGGAGAGCCAGAGGGAGAGTGCTCCAGCACACCTCCGTGTCTCCCACTGAATCGCATGCTTCTGAGGGCCAGGGCTCTGGCTGGCTCTTTGTATCACCAGTGCTCAGCACACAGAAGGTGCTCAATATATGTTTGAGGGACTCTGCCACCTGTGGAATAAGACATTTTTACCTCCTTGATATCCTCTCTTGTTCAAACTCCATCTTGCTCAAAAGTCTTGCTGAAACTTTTTTCTATAACACAAGAAAAAGTCCAGAGTTCCTGGCTCTTTATATAGAGGCTTCAACCTACTTAAGAGCACAGATTCTGGAGTTAGACTGCCTGGAATCAAATCCTGGCTTTGCCACTTCATGTCTATGTGACCTCTGGACAGTTACTTAACCTCTCTCTTTCCTTGTCTGTAAAGTTGTGGTAATAGTACCTACAACCCATAGGGCTGTTGTAAGGGTTTGATGAGGAATACATCTTCAGCTTTTTGAATAAGGCCAGGAGTATAGTTAAGTGCTCTACTTATGACATTAATTACTACCATTACTATAATTATTACTATCATCATCATCATTATTTTCTGTCCTCATCTTTCATTGCTGTCTTCCTTGCTCATGCCCTCAGTGTCCCCTCCATAATCCACATGGATTTTTAACTCCTGACCTTTGCCCAAGGCACTCCTACTGCTTAAAGCATCCCACCTCTCCTCTCCAGTGACCCAAACTCTGTCCATCCACAGTGGATACCCTTCTCACCCTCCACCACCCTCTCACTGAGCCCTTCCTCCTCTGGTCTTTCAGTGCCCTTCTGGTTGGCATCTCCAGGGGTCTGAGAATCAGATCTCAAATCACATGGTTTGTTTATTCACATACTCTTGAACGCCTAAAGTATACCAACCCCAGGGCTGGGCTCTGAGAAAGCAAAGGTGAACCCTGCACATTCCTCCCTCAGGGTGTGCAGTGGGGGAGAGAGACAGGTAAACAAATTCCAATAGGATGGGCAGTGCTAACATGGAAGTCTGTTACAGGTGGAGTGGACCACAGAGATAGGATAGCCTCAATGTTGACACCACTTTACAGTTTAACAAAGCACTTTACTTTCTTTTACTCATTTAATCCTCCCAAAAAGGCTCTGAGAGAAGCAACACAGGAGGGTTTTGGTTTTTTTTTTGCAGTACGCAGGGCCTCTCACTGCTGTGGCCCCTCGCGTTGCGGAGCACAGGCTCCGGATGTGCAGGCTCAGCGGCCATGGCTCACGGGCCCAGCCGCTCCGCGGCATGTGGGATCTTCCCGGACCGGGGCACGAACCCGTGTCCCCTACATCGGCAGGAGGACTCTCCACCACTGCGCCACCAGGGAAGCCCAGGAGGGGCTTTTTTTTAATAGAGGAGGATGAAATGACTTGCATGTGATCACACTGTGTGTAAGTACAGTGCCAGAACATAGTATGCCCTTGGATAATTATGAAATTGAATTATATGTCATTTAATTCAAATTAAGTGGCCAAGTCAAGGTGAGAACCCAGTCTGAATCCTCCTTCAGGATTATTTCCCCTCAGTTGTGAGGCCAAGGACAGAACCAGGTCTCCAAGTGCCAGGACTCTGATCCAGGCTTTTCCACAATGTTCCAGGTGACCTAGGGTAAATCACTTCACTGAGCTGGGCCAGAGAGCACCCTTGGTCGAAGGCAAAAAGGTAGAGTTCAGCTCTACCAGCTAGAAGTCTCTTCTAGCCAGAGTTGGCTGGAAGAATGATCCTCCTAACTCTGGAGCTATGTGAGCAGAGACCAAAAAAATCCCTTGATGGGACTGTCATGGGCTTCTAGCACTGGACTGGCCCCACTTGTCTTCTCCCAGCCTTTTGTGCTGTGATCACAATACTTGGTGACAGAGCAGTCCTGGGATTTTTGTATTTTCCGGTGTGAAATGCTGGACGTTATTAAGTGCTTCTGGAGCTAAAACAACCAGGCAAAGTTGAGTCACTCCGATGTCATGTCATACTACTAATATTCCCTTGAGTGAAGTCCGAAAGCTTTTGTGAGGATGAGGCTTATTCCTCTGAAACATGGTGCTCCCCACCTCCTTAGAAGGGGAGGCAGATTAGACAAATCTCAGCATTCCCACATCATCATTCCTGAGCAAAGAAAGGGGCTTCCTTACTTGGCAGCTAAGAAAAAGGACTGTCAGAACGTGACATTCATTGGCTAATTTTGGCATAGAATCTGAGAATGTTGTGCTAGAAGGAAATTTGTAACTGACCATCAAAGGCGAAGAGGAAAGAGAACTGGCTTTTGTCAAGCAGACCAGTCCAAATCCTGGCTCTGCCGTGTGACCTTGGCAAGCACCACCATCTCTCTCTGTCTCAATGACTTATCTAGGAAGTGGGGATAAAAATACCTGCATTCCCTACCTCGTAGAGTGATTATAAGGATGAAGTGAGAAGTACACGGAGAGCGCCTGGCCCCCTCCTCTTGGCCCTGTACTTCATGCTCTCCACACTGGATGGGGAGATCTCTCCTAAAGCAGGGACCACCTCTCACACTTCTATATCCCTGGCCTTCAGCACACTGCTTCCAAGGGGAGCTCCTCAGTTCCCATTTGTTGAATAATGACTGAACTCCACCTCTTTACCCTTACCCATGAGGAAACAGGTCCAGAGTGGTGGAGGGACTTGTCCCAGTTACACAGCCAGGGAGGACCCCAGGACCCCTGACTCTCAGCCCTCTCTCTCCCATACACTACGCCTTGTGCATGCCACATTTGGCAACGCCCTCTTTGCACATTGGAGCATTTCTTCCTCTTTTTTTTTGGAGCCTTTCTTCTTTCGACCTCTTGGTTGGCGAGCAGCAGACTTGGAACAAGAACCCAGGTCTGTCAGGCTCCAAAGCCATGAGCTCATTTTATGAGGTGCACCAAAAGCTCAAGTGGGGCCTAAGCAGTTTTTTAAATCTGTTTCCCAGCCATGAGTTTAGCTAGTTCTGCAGGTGATGAGCATCAGTTGGGAAGATGCCTCACCACCCTACCTCCCTGCATAAATCTGACATGGAACAATGGCCAAAATCTGAGGCTGAAGGCCAAATGGCCTTGCCTGCTCCTCTTCAGTAGATCTTTGTTGCCAAAAGCAAAGAAACAGGACATACTCTCTTTCATTAATTCTAAGACACATATTTTTTCACATTCCAACCTCTCTGAAATCAGGATGAGACAACAATTGATAGTACCTTTCAATTATAATTGACATTTTTTATTCTTATATGGTAAAACATAAAATAAACTTGTGTCTTGAAATTGTCTGAGGTTAAATGAAATCCGACATTAACCAACAGAGGCAATGTCACTGCAGGTCTGCATACCCTTTCCCCTGGGCTAATTAGACCCTGGAAGCTTTGCCCCTGGCCCAACATCCTTATTTTACAGATAGGGAAAATAGCCAGGGCCACAAAGCCAATCAGTGGTAGTGCTGGGTCAGCATCCTGTGAGCTGGACCTGCTCCTCCCCACCTCCTTTATTGTTATTAACACTTCTAATCCTCACCAGAGCCCTGTGAGATAGGAACAATTTACTGTCCCTATCTTCCAGGTTAATGCTGTGGGATGAATTTTGTCCCCCCAAAATTCATATGTAGAAGTTATATCCTCCAGTACCTCAGAATACAACTGTATTTGGGGGATTTCCCTGGCGGTCCAGTGGTTAAGACTCTGCGCTTCCACTGCAGTGGGCGCAGGTTCTATCCCTGGTCAGGGAACTAAAAGCCCGCGTGCTGCATGGTGTAACCAAAAAAAAAAAAAAAAAAAGAATACAACTGTATTTGGAGGGTATTTTAAGAGGTAATTAAGTAAAAAGAAGTCATTAGGATGGACCCTAATCCTATATGACTGGTGTTCTTTTAAGAAGAGGAAACTTGGACAGAGACAGACTTACGAGGGAAGACCATATGAAGACACAGGGAGAAGTTAGCCATCTGCAAGCCTAGGAGGCAGGCCTCAGAAGAATCCAATCCTGTTGATGCTTTGATTTTAGATTTCTAACCTCTAAAACTTTGAGAAAATAAATTTCTGTTATTTAAGGCGCCCAGTCTGTGGTACTTTGTTATGGTAGCCCTAGCTGACTAGTACGGTGAAGAAGCTGAGGCACAGAGAAGTAAAGCAGCTAGGAAGAGGCTGAGGGAGGATTTTGCACTCAGGCAATCGGCTCTATAACTGATGCTCCAAACTACCACCTCCACCATGCAGAAGGCCTCATGGCTCCAGCCCCAAACAGTGCCACTACCGGATCGGGCTTGTGCTTCCTGGCCCCCAGGCAGCCTGGTCAGCCTAGATGAGCTCGTGGCAGCTCCTCTGTCTCAGATTCCTCCAGCTGAATGTGGTATGTCAAGCTGTGATAGGCTTGGGGCAGAGTGGAAAAGATGGACCACAGTGGCGGGGTTGAGAACAGAAAATACACACACACACACACACACAGACACACACACCCCTTGTTCCCACACACACCCCTTGTTCCCACACACACCCCTTGTCTCCTAGAGCACTGTTCTTCCTCCTCTTCACGCTGCCTTGGAATTACACCATAAGGCAAACACAGTCTAGTGTTCAACGCTGGTGTGGATCCTGTCATCAAAAACCCAGTTCCAAGTAACAACTACCACTGGCCAAGCTCCATGAGGAGTGTTACCTATATGATCTCATCTAATCTTAACAAAAATCTGAGAAGTCACTATCATAACACTCATAATAAGTGAAGACACTGAGGCCCGTGTAGATTAAACAGCCCAAGGGAATGAAGCCAGAAAGTGGCAGAGCTAACAATGCAGATCAAGTCTTTCTGATGCAGAAGCCCAGAGCCCTCAAGTTGCACAATACCCAGAGGCTCTGTTTGCACAAAATAATAGAATTCAATATGCCTGCTGCTCCTTGGAGTTGTGCAGCATCCCAGAACTGTGAGGCTCCCCTTTCCCCAAACTCCTAGTGTTTCTTTTATTTTCCTTCTAGTTTTATTGAGATGTGATATAATTATACTGAGATATAATTGACATACAGCACTGTCTAAATTTAAGGTGTACAACATAATGACTTGACTTACGTATATCATGAATGATTGTCATAGTAAGTTTAGTAAATATCCATCATCTGGAATAGATACAAAATTAAAGGAAAGAAAAAAATGTTTTCCTTGGGATGAGAACTCAGGATTTATTCTCTTCACATTCAAATACATCAGCAACATTAATTATATTTATCATGTTGTACATTATATCCCTTATAACTTATTATTTATCTTATAACTGAAAGTTTGTACCTTTTGACTGCCTTCATCCAATTCCCCCTCCCCCGAGCCCCTGCCTGTGGTAACCAAAAAACTGATCTCTTTTTCTATGAATATGTTTGTTTTCAAAGCATAATTGAACTACAGTGTTATTTCCTGGTGTACAACATAGTGATTCAATATTTCTATACATTTCAAAATGATCACCATAATAAGCATAGTTATAATATGTTACCATACAAAGATATTACGTAGTTATTGACTATATAGTTATTGACTATATTCCCCACTCTATACATTTCATAACCCTGGCTCGTTTATTTTGCAACTGAAAGAGTATTTCTTAATCTACCTCACATATTTCTTTCCTTCACCCACCTCCCCCCTTCTCCTCAAGCAACCACCTGTTCATTCTCAGTATCCATAACTCTGTTTCTGTTTTGTTACATTTGTTCATTTGTTTTGTTTTTTAGATTCCACATATATGTGAAATCATACAATATTTGTCTTTTTCTGTCCCATTTATTTCACTTATCATAACCTATAGCTCCATCCATGTTGTCACAAATGGCAAGATTTTATTCTTTTTTATGGCTGAGTAATATTCTGTTCTATATGCGTATAGATATAGATGGATAGATAGATCATTATTCCTTTATCCATTCATCTGTTGATGGGCACTGAGGTTGCTTCCTTATCTTAACTATTATAAATAATGCTGCAATGAACATAGGGGTGCATACATATTTTCTAATTAGTGTTTTCATTTGCTTTGGATAAATACCCAGGAGTGGAATTTCTGGATCATATTGTAATTCTATCTTTAATTTTTGGAGTAATCTCCATACTGTTTTTTTTTAATTAATTTATTTTATTTTTGGCTGCTTTGGGTCTTTGTTGCTGCTCACACTTCCTCTAGTTGCAGCGAGCAGGGGCTACTCTTCGTTGCGGTGCATGGGCTTCTCATTACAGTGGCTTCTCTTGTTGCAGAGCACGGGCTCTAGGCTCACGGGCTTCAGTAGTTATGGCATGCAGGCTCGGTAGTTGTGGTGCACAGGCTTAGTTGCTCCACAGCATGTGGGATCTTCCCGGACCAGGGCTTGAACCCATGTCCCCGGCACTGGCAGGAAGATTCCTAACCACTGTGCCACCAGGGAAGCCCCTCCATACTGTTTTACATAGTGGTTGCACCAATTTACATTCCCACCAACAGGGCACAAATGTTCCCTTTTCTTCATATCTTGGTCGACACTTGTTATTTATTGTCTTTTTGATAATAGCCATTCTAACAGGTGTGAGGTGATATCTCATTGTGGTTTTGATTTGCATTTCCCTGATGATCAGTGATGTTGAGCATCTTTTCATGTGCCTGTTGGCCATCTGTATGTGTTCTTTGGAAATATGTCTGTTCAGATCCTCTGCCCATTTTCCAATCGGGCTGTTTATATTTTTGATGTTGTGTTGTATGATTTCTTGGCATATTTTGATATTTAATTAATTTATTTATTTATTTGGCTGTGTCAGGTCTTAGTTGCGGCACGTGGGATCTTCATTGAGGCATGTGGGATCTTTCATTGTGGCACGCAAGCTTCTCTAGTTGTGGTGCGTGGGCTTCTCTCTAGTTGTGGCATGAAGGCTCAGTAGTTGTGGCACATGGGCTCTCTAGTTGTGGTGCACAGGCTCCAGAGTGCTTGGGCTCGGTAGTTGTGGCACGCAGGCTCTCTAGTTGTGTCGCATGGGGTCTAGTTGCAGCACACAGGCTTAGTTGCCCCATGGCATGTGGGATCTTAGTTCCTGACCAGGGATCAAACCCGCATTCCCTGCATTGGAAGTCAGATTCTTAACCACTGGACAACTAGGGAAGTCCCTCTTGGTATATTTTGGATATTAACCCTTTATTGGATGTCTCATTTGCAAATATCTTCTCCTATTCAGTAGGTGGCGTTTCATTTTGTTGATAGTAGTTTCCTTCACTTTGCAAAAGCTTCTTATCTTGATGTAGTTTTCATTTGTTTATTTTTTGTTTTTTCTCCCTTGCCTGATGAGACATATCCAAAAAAAAAATTACTAAGACCGATGTCAAAGAGCTTACTGCCTGTTTTCTTCTAGAAGTTCTATGGTTTCAGGTCTTATGTTTAAGTCTTTAATCCATTTTGAATTTATTTTTGTGCATGGTGTGAGTAATCCAGTTTGATTCTTTTGCATGTACCTGTCCAGTTTTCCCAATGCCATTTATTGAAGAGATTATCATTTCCCATTGTATATTCTTCCCTCTTTTCTCATCCATTAAATGTCCAGGTAAGTGTGAGCTCATTTCTGGGCTCTTTATTTTGTTCCATTGATCTTATGCCAGTACCATACCATTTTGATTATTGTAGCTTTGTAGTATAATTTGAAATCTGAACACACAGTACCTCCAGCCTTGTTCTTCCTCAAGACTGCTTTGGCTATTCAGGGTCTTTTGTGTATCTATACAAATTTTAGAATGTTTTTTTCTAGTTCTATGAAAAATGTCTTTGGTATTTTGACAGGGATTTCATTGAATCTGTAGATTGCCTTGGGTAGTATGGTCATTTTAATAGTATTAATTCTTCCAGTCCATGAAAACAGTAGCTCTTTCCAGCTGTTTATGTTGTCTTCAATTTCTTTCATCAGTGTCTTATAGTTTTCAGAGTACAGATCTTTTACATCCTAAGTTAGATTTATTCCTATGTATTTTATCCTTTTTGATATGATAGTAAATGTGATTTTTTTTAATTTCCCTTTCTGATTGCTTGTTGTTAGTGTATAGTATAGACATGAAACAGATTTCTGTATATTAATTTTGTATCCTGCAACTTTACCAATTTCATTGATGAGTTCTAGTAGTTTTTTTGGTGATGTCTTTAGGATTTTCTGTGTATAGTATCATGTCATCTTCAAGCAGTGACCATTTTACTTCTTCCTTTCCAATTTGGATTCTTTTTGTTTCTCTTTCTTGGCTGATTTCTGTGGCTAGGACTTACAATACTACATTGAATAAAAGTGGTGAGAGTGGGCTCCTTGTCTTGTTCCTGATCTTAGAGAAAATGCTTTCAGCTTTTTACTGTTGAGTATGATATTAGCTGTGGGCTCGTCATATATGGCCTTTATTATGTTGAGGTAGGCTCCCTCTATACCCACTTTACTGAGAGTTTTTATCATAAATGGATGTTGAACTTTGTCAAAGCTTTTCTGCATCTATTGAGATGATCATATGATTTTTTTCCTCAATTTGTTAATGTAGTATATTACATTCATTGATTTGCAAATATTGAACCATCCTTGCATCCTGGGATAAATCCCACTTGATTATGGTGTATTATCCTTCACTGTATTGTTGAATTTGGTTTGCTAGTATTTTGTTGAGGATTTTTACATCTATCTTCATCAGTGATATTGGCCCATAATTTTTCTTTTGTCTGATATCTTTGTTTGGCTTTGGTATCTGGGTGATGCTGGCTTTTAGAATGAATTCAGAATTGTTCTTTCCTCTGCAATTTTTTGGAATACTTTCAGAAGGAGCAGTGTTAACTCTTCTCTGAATATTGGGTAGAATTCACCTGTGAAGCCGTCTGGTCCTGGACTTTGGTTTGTTGGGAGTTTTTAAATTACTGATTCAGTTTCATTACTGGTCATTGATCTGTTCATATTTTCTATTTCTTCCTGGTTCAGTCTTGGGAGAGCGTACCTTTCTAAGAATTTGTCCATTTCTTCTAGGTTGTCCATTTTGGGGGAGTATAATTCTTCATAGTAATCTCTTATGACCCTTTGCATTTCTGTGGTGTTGGTTGTAAAGTCTCCTTTTTCATTTCTGATTTTATTGATTTGGGTGCTCTTTTTTCCTTGATGAGTCTGCCTAAAAGTTTATCAATTTTGTTTGCCTTTTCAAAGAACCAGCTCTTGGTTTTATTTATCTTTTCTACTATTTTGTAGTCTTTTTTTCATTTATTTCTGCTCTGATCTTTATGGTTTCTTTCTACTAACTTCAGAATTTGTTTGTTCTTATTTTTCTACTTAACTTTAGCTGCAACGTTAGGATGTTTATTTGAAATTTGTCTTGTTTCCTGAGATAGGCTTGTGTCACTATAAGAACTGTTTTTGCTGTGGCCCAGAGATTTTGGATCATTGCGTTTTTGTTTTCATTTGTCTACAGGTAATTTTTTATTTCTTCTTTGGTTTCTTCAGTGTTCCATTGGTTGTTTAGTAGCATATTGTTTAGCCTCCATGTGTTTATGTTTTTTGCGATTTTTTTTCTTATAGTTGATCTCTAGTCTTACAGTGTTATGGTCAGAAAAGATGCTTGGTATGATTTCAATCTTCTTAAATTTACTGAGGCTTGTTTTGTGGCCTAGGATGTGCTCTATCCTGGAGAATGTTCCATGAGCACTAGAAAAGAATGTATTCTGCTGCTTTAAATCCATTTGGTCTAATATATTATTTAAGGCCTGTGTTTCCTTATTTTCTGTCTGGATGATCTGTCCATTGGTGTAAGTGGGTGTTAAAGACCCCTACTATTATTGTGTTACTGTTGATTACACTCCTTTTATGGATGTTAGCATTTGCCTTACATATGGAGGTGGTCCTATGTTGGATGCATATATATTTACAATTGTTATATCTTCTTCTTGGATTGATCCCTTGATCCTTATGTAGTATTCTTCTTTGTCTCTTGTAACGGTCTTATTTTAAAGTCTATTTTGTCTCATATAAGTATTGCTACTTTGACTTTCTTTTTTATATATATATAAATTTATTTATTTATTTATGGCTGCATTGGGTCTTTGCTGCTGCGCGTGGGCTTTCTCTAGTTGCGGTGAGCGGGGGCTACTCTTCATTGCAGTGCATGAGCTTCTCACTGTGGCAGCTTCTCTTGTTGCGGAGCATGGGCTCTAGGTGCGTGGGCTTCAGGTGTGGCACACAGGCTCAGTAGTTGTGCCTCACGGGCTCTAGACCGCAGGGTCAGTAGTTGTGGCTCATGGGCTTAGTTGCTCTGTGGCATGTGGGATCTTCCCAGACCAGGTCTCGAACCCATGTCCCCTGCATTAGCAGGTGGATTCTTAAACACTGTGCCACCAGGGAAGTCCGTCCTACTTTGACTTTCTTTTTATTTCCATTTGTGTGGAATATCTTTTTCAGTCTGTATGTGTCTCTAGATCTGTGATGAGTTTCTTGTAGGCAGCAATTATATGGATCTTGTTTTTGTATCCATTCAGCCTGTCTGTGTCTTTTGGTTGGAGCATTTGGTCCATTTACTTTTAAGGTAATTACCAATATGTATGTTCTTTTTTTTTTTTTTTTTTTCTTTCAGTATGCGGGCCTCTCACTGTTGTGGCCTCTCCCATTGCAGAGCACAGGCTCCGGACGTGCAGGCTCAGCAGCCATGGCTCACGGGCCCAGCCGCTCCATGGCATGTGGGATCTTCCCAGACTGGGGCACAAACCCGTGTTGCCTGCATCGGCAGGCGGACTCTCAACCACTGAGCCACCAGGGGAGCCCAATATGTATGTTCTTATTGCCATTTTGTTAATTGTTTTGGATTTGTTTTGTAGGTCTTTTTTCCCCTTTCTTCTTGTTCTCTTCCCTTGCGATTTGATGACTATCTTTAGTGTTATGCTTGGATTCCTTTTTCTTTTTTGTGTGTAGATCTATTATAGATTTTTGTTTTGTGGTTACCATGAGGTTTTTATATAGCAGCCTATTACCATGAGGTTTTTATATAGCAGCCCATATATATATATATATATACACACATGATTGTTTTAAGTTGCTGGCCCTTGTTCTGGTTAGTTGCCATGCCCTGCCTTGTGTGGAGGCTTCCAGCTGCTGATGGGCAAAGCCAGGTCATGAAGCAGCTGCCTACAGAGCCTCAGGGGTCCCAGGGCTAGTACTGGCCCATTGGTGGGCAGAGCCATGTGCTGGGTGGGTGGTTACAGGACTGGGGTTCCCAGATCTAGTGTTGGCCTGCTGGTGGATGGGGCCACTTCCTGAGATGGCTGGCTGCTGGGTCTGGGGTACCCCAGAGCTAATGTTGGCCCACTGGTGAGTGGGATTATATCCCAGGGCAGCTGGCTTCGGGGTCCAAAATGTCTCAGTGCTGGTGTTGGCCTGATGATTGGCAGGGACAGTGCCCAGGGGAATCCCAGAGTTAGTGCCTGCCCACTGGTAGGCAGAGCAAAGTCCTCAAGGTCTCTGGCTGCAGGGCCCTGGGGGGTCCCAGAGCTGGTGTTAGCCCATTGGTGGGCAAGACCGGGTCCTGATACAGTTGGCTACAGTGTCTACGGTGTCCTGTAGCTTGTGTCAGCCCACTTGTGGGTGGTGCCAGATCTCAGGGCAGCTGGCTGAGAGGCCCAAGTTGTCTCAGAGCTGGTGTTGGCCTGATGGTGTGTTGGGTGGGTCCAAGCACTAATAAGCTAGAGGGAGAATCCCAAAATGGCACTTGCCAGTATCAGTGTTCTCATGGTAGAATGAGCTCCCCAAAATAGCTGCCACCAGTGTCTACGTCCCCAAGGGTGAGCTCTAGTTGCCTCCTGACTCTCTGGGAGACAGATCAGGAGGTGGGTTTAACCCAGGCTCCTTTCAAATTTCTGCTTCCGCTGTGGGTCCCAGAGTGTGTGAGATTTTGTGTGCATCCTTTAAGAGTGTAGTCTCTACTTCCCACAGCCCTCTAGCTCTCCCAAAAGCAAGGCCTGCAGGCCTTCAAAGCCAAATGTTCTGGGGGCTCACCTTCCTGGTGCAGGAACCCTGGGCTGGGGAGCCCAATGTGGGGCTTGGACCCCTCAGTCCTTGGAAAGAACCTCTGCATTGTAATTACCCTTCCATTTGTGGGTCACCCACCCAGGGGTATGGGTCTTGACTATTCCACATCTCCACCCCTCCTACCCATCTCACTGTGGTTCTTTCTTTCTATCTTTAGTTGCAGAAGATCTTTTCTGCCAGTCTTTCAGTCTCTCTCATCAGTAGTTGCTCTGTAATTGTAGTTTTGGTGTGCCTGTGAGAGGAGGTGAGCTCAGGGTCTTCCTCCTCTGCCATCTTGGCCACCCTCTTCCTCCCAACTTTGTAGTGTTTCTAATCTAAGGATGTAGATGCCATTTCCTAAGACCCTGTGGGTTATGCACTGTTAGGACTGGGAGCATAGCCCTGAGCCTGTCCTCCTGGCTGTCACTGCCCATTGGGGAAGACAGGCAAGGAAGCAAAGAATTTCTACATAGTGAGATCACTGCAATATTAGGACAAAGGTGAGAGGGGTGAGGGAGAGTTGAGAGAATTAGGGACCATGTTGTAGAGGAAACAGGTAACAGTCAAAGATACCTCACCTAGGAAGACACCCTTATGATGGGTATTGAAGGATGAGTATTAGTTTCCTAGGCAGACAAGGCAAGGAAGGGCATTTTAGCCATAAAGGACATCATGTACAAGTAATAATAAGAGCTAATATCAATTAAGTACTCATTATGTGTCAGGCATGATGCTGGGCACTGTACTTGCATTATTTCATTCAGTCCTTACAACAACACTATGCGATAGGTAGTATAACCAGTTTTACAGATGGTGAAACTGAGGCTCAGAGAAGGTATTAACTTGCTCAAAGTCACACAGCTGTTAAATAGTAGGACCTCAAAGCCTGTGTTCTCACCACTACCATGTTACCATCTGTACAGAAACCTGGAGTTGAGAGTTAATAAAGGAAGTTTAATGTTTCCTTAATAATTTATCTGATTTTTCCAACTGTGATTAATGGTTATCAGTTCTTTCTCCAGCCTCTTCTAACCAGAGAGTAGGGGGAGTTTCACGTCTTAGGACACAGTGGACTCATGTGGCAATGAGATGGGGCAAGAGAAGATGTGCCCAGAGCTTGTTTACATTTGGAAGTTTCTAGGACCTTGTGAAATTTTCAATATTTTTTTGCTTTGCCTTAAAGAAAATCCAGACAAACTGGAAAGCATTTCCTCTCCAATGGCCGCACCATTTTAATAAAAGGAAGGAAGATCCATTTAGTGAATTCTGTCCAAGTTGACTTGGTGCCCTGCTGGCCAGAGGCCCCAGCTTGAGTTTAGAGTGTTTTGTTCTGCTGTTTTTGAGGACTGGGTTAGCAAAATACATCCCAAGATTGTTTGTCTGTTTTTCCCTGTTGCCTCATGACTCCCAGACAAGACTTGCCAAAACTCACTCTCCCACCAGCATTCTCAAAGAAGGCCTCTTTGGGGTGAGATGTAAGACAGAATTAAGAAAGGCTCAAAGTGCATGAAGGCTTTTTCAAATGTTCCACGCACAGGCAGCGTGGCTGGTGTATGAGAGCAGGGCTGGGAATCACAAGTCCTGGGATCTGACCTTGGGTGTTTCTCTCACTTGCTTTGTGATGTGAGTAGCTTCCTCCGCCTCTCTGGACTTGTTACCTTGTGTGTGAAAGAGTCAGGTCAGTTACTCATTCAACAAACATGAACAAAGGACCTTTCACATACAGGTACCATGCTGAGGGTTGGGGATACGAAGGCATGAGATGCGGTCCCTGTTTCAGGACAGCTTCCAGGCCACTATTGGGAGCAACTAGTAAAGGGGGCAAAGAGGAGAGAGGGGAAGCTTCCCTCCCTGGTAGGAGAGGCAGGTGGGGTCAGGGACAAAATCTAGGAAGTACTTTAAACGGCAAGTAGGGGACTTCCCTGGTGGGCAGTGGTTAAGAATCCACCTGTCAATGCAGGCGACACGGGTTCAAGCCCCGGTCTGGGAAGATCCCACATGCCACAGAGCAACTAAGCCTGTGCACCACAACTACCAAACCTGTACTCTAAAGCCTGCGAGCCACAACTACTGAGCCCGTGTGCCACAACTACTGAAGCCCGTGCGCCTAGAGCCTGTGCTCCACAACAAGAGAAGCCACCGCAATGAGAAGCCCACACACCGCAACGAAGAGTAGCCCCCGCTCACTGCAACTAGAGAAAGACTGTGCTCAGCAAGAAAGACACAATACAGCCAAAAATAAATAAATAAATAAATGGCAGGTAGAGTTTGCTAGAGTCAGAAATTAGGGAAAGGCATTCCAGCAGAGCCCAGGCTCTGAGACTGGAAAGAGCAAGACTGCCTCTAAAACAGAGGCACTAAAAAAAGGGGTGGCTGGGAATGGTTAAGGGTCTGGGCAGACCGCCTGGCTTCAAGTCCTGGCTCTACCACTTGCTGACTATGTGACCTTCGGCAAAGTATTTCACCCCCCTGAGCCTAATTTCCTCATCAGACAACTGGGGATAATAACCATACTCACCGGATAGGGTTCTGTAAGTGTTAGATCAGTCAATGCACATAAACGCTTAGAACAATGATTGGCACCTTTTACCCACTCAATGGATGATAATTATCAATATTGCTATTTTTATTAGTCGAGGCTAGAGACTAGAGTCTAGGCTAAGGGAATAGACTAAAATATACACTGGGACCAGAATATGAAGGGTTTTGTGTGTTAGGGTCATTCGATTTAATCACTGAGTGTTTCCCTATGTATCTGGCACTGGGGATTCAGTGCTAAACCAGAGACATACACTGCCTCTAAGTCATTGCCACAGGGAAGGGCTGCCAGGCAGTGTTGAGGGAGGGAATCAGCAGATGTTGAATGTAGTAGAAACAATCCATGCTGGTATGTGCCTTTCATCATCATGCAGCCATTACATAACAGAAAAGGGCCCTGCCCTGATGAAACCTGCATTCAAACATGGAAAGATACCCCATCTTATAATTCCACATGGCACAATTGTGACCAGGCACAAGCAGTGAACAAGACTTTCCCTAGGGTTCAGGGGACAGCAAAATGGAAATAAACATTAAGAGAAACATGAGCTAGATCACAGTTAGAAAGTCAGGTCCACTCCTCTTCAGCTAGGAACAACCTATGGGAGACCTCTCTCTGTATATCAGAGGCCATTTTCCACCCCACCCAGAGGTCCTATTCAGCCTATGTAGACTGCTCTGAGTGCCAGCCCCCAGCAAGAGACTCAGAGATACAGCTGGTCTTTAACTTGCCTATTTCAAGCATATCTTTCACATTGATTTTCTCTCTTGAACTTAACTGTCCTCTACAATTTTCACAAAGAATCATAACCCCCCTTAAAGGAGAGACTTACCCTCTGGCTTCAAGGTATGCAGGCCCTTAGGAAAACAGATGATAAAACGATTGTAGCAGAAGCTGCTGGTTGTCCCTTAGTATCCATTTTGCCCCACTCCTTTCTGTAATAGGAGCTCATGAATTTGTCCACTCAGAAGAAAGACCATATTTTCCAGCCTCCCTTGATGCTAGCTATGGACAAATGACTAAAATCTGACCAACAGGATGTGAGGAGAAGTGGTGTGGGTAACTTCTGGGACTAGTCTCTAAAGTGAGGGAGTGTGCCCCTCTTTGTCCCTTCCTTCTTTATGCTGGCTGGAATGGCAGACACATGGCAGGAGCAGTCACCATGAACCATGATGTGATGGCCACATGCTGAAGATGGTGGAGCCACAATACAGAAGAAGCTTGGGTCACTGACACCATGGAGTGCTGTATCAGCCCAGACTGACAACGTCTACAATTCTATGAGAGAGAGAATGTCAACTTTATTGAAACCACGGTTTGTTTATTTTCACTTGTATCCAAACCTAATCAAAACAAATATTTCCACCTTATCTATAAAAGAGAAACACATATAAGAACAAGGGATTGTTTCATTACACCAAGCCAAGCTATGTGTCAAGATCCCCTTTCTGAAATTGGTCTTGCTGACCCAAGCCTGGGGCCGAGTGAGCCCACAAGGAGCTCTGATGCTCCAGCTTTACTCTTGCCTCTGGGTTGGCTCAGTTCTCCTGCCAGGGGCCAAAGCTTTGTCCAAAACCCCAGCTCCCTTGCCTGGGTCCAGAAAACTACCCAGCTCTGTCAGTCTCTCTGTCTACATTCTGGCCCCTGGACCCAGCTACCTAGTTGCAAGTTGAGGTCCCTATGAAGTTGTTCATAGGGACAACCTCCCTGGAATTTCCTTTGCCACCTGCTATGTTATAGGCCTTGTGGGTGAGGTATTTTCAGGAGGAATTGGGGAGGCTCTTTGACATATGTCACTGAAGTGGTGCCTAAAGAGTTCAAGCTCTTCTGGCAAATCTGGCATTTGGCAGTTACAGCCTCAGTTGCCTTCATTTTCCCAAATATTAAATCTCATATTGGTCCTCATCTATCCCCTAGCTTACATTCAGATTTATATAATCAACATGTTCCTCTGTTAGAGGAAGACCCTCACTCTTCCCATGATGTCTGGTGCAGCTTGGATCCACCTGTGAAGTCTCTGTGTTCGTGAACTTCACAGGAAGGGGCCTAAGATGCCAAAGGCTCATGTGAGAAGATGCAATAACAATCATCTCCAAAGGGGCTGGGGCGGAGGAAGCATTAGCAAGCTCTGGTCTTCATTCTCCTTACACGGTACCTATAATGAGATGTGCATTGTCATAGCAATGAAGGGCTGGGAGTTGGACAATGGGAGAAGATTGTATCATGATGCTATAAAAGATGAGATATTTGAGACATAGATAGTGTGATCAAAATATACCCCACTGAGCTCAGTGGGGGATGTCCAGAGCTTATTCCTATGATGTCACTACCCTCTGCAGAGACTCCTACAACTGTGCCCAGCCCCATGCTCCAGTTTGGACTCCAGAAGCTAGTGCCACTGAGGGCCGATCCAATCTACACTTTGGCCCCTGGACCCATCTATCCAATTGTAGAACTGCTGGGCAATGTTCCAAAGCAGGTCCCCTGTCTGTACCTCGCCCTCCTCTCCATGTTGACCTACCACTGAGGCCTCTGCCTGTCTCTGAGTCAGACCCAGGAAGATGTAAGGGAGCCTTTACATATGAACTTCATTCTTTCTCTTTATTCATTACAATGTACCAAATCTTCCCAAATCTTTAAGATCTAGCTCAAATGGCCCCTTCTCCAGGAAGCTTTCCTTAGTCCCCCCTACCCCAAACTCGTATTGATATTATTATTATTATTATTTTTTTTTTTTTTTTTTTTTTTGCGGTAAGCGGGCCTCTCACCGCTGTGGCCTCTCCCGTTGTGGAGCACAGGCTCCGGACGCGCAGGCTCAGCAGCCATGGCTCACGGGCCCAGCCGCTCCGCGGCATGTGGGATCTTCCCGGACCGGGGCACGAACCCGTGTCCCCTGCATCGGCAGGCGGAATCTCAACCGCTGCGTCACCAGGGAAGCCCTCGTATTGTTATTATTAATAACAACAATAATAATATTTCGTTAAGCCCTTACAAAGAGCCAGGCACCATGCTGTTATTTACAAACATAATCAATCAGTTGAATCCTCACAACGTCTTTCTGAGTGTTATCTCCATTCTATAGATGAAAAAGCTGAGGCTGAGAGGGGTGAAGTGCTATGCACACGGTCTGAGAGCTGGTGAGTGACTGAGTCGGGATTCGAGCTTAGGTGTGGTCACTAATCACTGCACTGTACTGTCCCACTGAAAGTGAGCACGTATTTCTTGGAACTGCCCTGGCTCTTTACCTGGACTCTCCTAGGGTGGGATAATTTCCTGATCCACTCCAGATCTGGCAGCCTAGGTTTCTGGGATCATTAGAAGGCATGGCAAAGGGGACACAGAGCCTTCTTGGTGACTCTCTAGGAAGAACCACCAGGGCCTCTGTTGCTGGGTTCTTTTCTAAAAGTGTCCTCCCCCAGTCAGCCCTTGATGCAGGGTGCAGCTTTAGAATTCCTGGACTCAGCTTCTGAGTATTGTTGTCTGCAGGAGCAAGTAAGCAATTTGTGGTTTCCAGACAATGGCTCTGTGTTCTGTTATAGAACTGGGCTTGTTTGCATTTCCATCATCGGACAGGGCACAGGCCCGGGTCTGTCCTACCCTTTTGCCTGGTGACCCAGAGCTATTCTGTGGTCAGGTCATCTGCCCCAACCCTTCAGAGTGGAGAACACAGGACAGGGCAGAAGGCCCAGCTCTATTATCACAAAGATAAAACCCAAACAAAACTGTACTTCTTGCCCAGAGAAGGGATCGTCATGATACCTGTTCTTTTAAATGTGCCTTTTGGTACTTTAAAGGGGAAAAGTGGGTTTAAATCCAGGGTGGCAGTGTTGATAACAAGATAGGGAAACAAGTACTCTTATATACTATTGGTGGGGTATAAACTAATGTGATCTCTTTGAAGGACAAGTTGGTACTATTTATTGACATTTTAAATGTAAAAACACTTTAATGCAGCACTTCAAGTTCTAGAAATTTATCTTACAGATATTCTTGTACATTATGCAAAGATATATGTACAAGATGTTTACTCTTGTATATATTATGGCAAAAAATGTTAGTAATCTAAATGACCATCAGTTGGGGACTTACTAAATAAATAAATTATCGTTAAACCACACAACAGAACATTTTGTTGCCATTTAAAAAAGGAAATAGATATGTATGTGCCTAAATGAAACATTCTCTGAGATGTACTGTTAAATTAAAACAGCAAGATTCCGGGGGTGCAGTGGCGGAAGATGGATGTGAAAAAAGGTGTGTGTGTCGGAACCCTCCAACACTGTTGGTGGGAAAGTAAATTAGTGCCGCCACTATGGAAAACAGTATGGAGGTTCCTTAAAAAACTAAAAATAGAGCTACTATATGATCCAGCAATCCTACTCCCGGGCATACATCCAGAAAAGACAAAAACTCTAATTCGAAAAGATTCACACACTCCAATGTTCATAGCAGCACAATTTATAATAGCCAAGACATGGAAGCAACCTAAATGCAACCTAAATTCGTCAACAGAGGAATGAATAAAGAAGATGTGGTACATATATACAATGGAATATTACTCAGCCATAGAAAAGAATGAAATAATGCCATTTGTGGCAACATGGATACACCTAGAGATTATCATACTAAGTGAAGTCAGAAAGAGAAAGACAAATACCATATGACATCATTTATATGTGGAATCTAAAAAAATGATACGAATAACTTATTTACAAAACAGAAATAGACTCGTAGATTAAAAAAACAAACTTATGGTTACCAAAGGGGAAAGGGAGGTGTGGGAGGGATAAATCAGGAGTTTGGGATTAAGAGATACACACTACTATATATAAAATAGATAACCAACAAGGACCTACTGTATAGCACAGGGAACTATATTCAATATCTTGTAATAAACTATAATGGTAAAGAACCTGAAAAGGAATATAGATATATATATATATATATATATATATATATATGAGAGAGAGAGAGAAGTGAGTCACTTTGTTGTACACTTGAAACATTGTAAATCAACTATACTTCAATTTAAAAATTTAAAAACTTAAAATTAAAAAAAAAATTTTAAGATACACAGAAATTTTTTTTTAAAGGTGTGTGTATATGTACACTTATAAAACAAAATTCTGGAAAGATGGTAGGAAACCTTCAACAATGATTACTTGAGTAAACGGCCTGAGATCCTGGAGTAGGAGGGAGACTAACTTTTCAGTGACTACCAGTTTGAACTGGTTTGATTTTTTTTTTCCCCATGTACTTATATTACTTTTATTTTAAAAGTATTCACGTTAGAAAGAAAAAAAATTCTTATCTAAACCAAACCCTGCTCTTCTAAACTGTTTCAAAGTTGTCCTCAATTTTTCCCATAAACTGAGCTGCTACTGTGTCAAGCACTATGCCCTATGCTTTATTTAAAGTTCTGCTTTACGTATATTTTCGTGTATGAGGTAAGTAAGGATCAGTATCTCAGTTTTATAGCTGAGGAAACAAAAGATTTAAGGAAATTAAGTAACTTCCTGTGATGGTTAATTTTATGTGCCAACTTGGCTAGACTACAGTATCCAGTTTTTTAATTAAACATTAATCAAATCTAATTGTTGCTGTCAAGGTATTTTGGACAATCAGCTTTTATAATATGTTTTATTTATTTATTTTTAATTTTTTAAATTTATTTTTGGCTGCGATGGGTCTTTGTTACTGCGTGCGGGCTTTCTCTAGTTGTGGCAAGCTGGGGGCTACTTTTTTTTTTTTTTTT
>RJWK010009290.1:0-45854 GCA_004363435.1 Platanista minor | reverse complement strand
AAGGGCCTGGGGGCAGGACAGGAATAAAGACACAGACCTACTAGAGAATGGAATTGAGGATATGGGGAGGGGGAAGGGTAAGATGTGATAAAGTGAGAGAGTGGCATGGACATATGTACACTACCAAACATAAAATCGATAGCTACTGGGAAGCAGCCGCATAGCACAGGGAGATCAGCTCAGTGCTTTGTGATCACCTGGATGGGTGGGATGGGGAGGGTGGGAAGGAGGGAGACGCATGAGGGAGGAGATGTGGGAACATATGTGTATGTATAATTGATTCACTTTGTTATAAAGCAGAGACTGACACCATTGTAAAGCAATTATACTCCAATAAAGATGTTAAAAAAAAAAAAAAAAAGAATATTGCAGAACAAAACTTCACTACCACATGCTTTGTGAAAACAGCACATTGCATATAACACACTTGACTCTCCTCCATCCAGCCTCCACTCTTGTTCACTAACCTCAGAATAATGCAGCTTTGCATCAAATTGTCTGAATCCCACTCAGAGTGTGATGGTAGCAATTATAACTAGACAGGATCAGAAGCAGAAAATACTGAGCTTGTAAAGACCCAAGGCAGAGGATTGACCTGGAAAGATGGGGTCTTCTGCCGAATGAGCTGAACACACTCGTTACCAAGGGCCAATAAATACTGGAGAACTGCCATTCAGAGATATCTGTGACAGGAATGTTGCCCTTTTTTAAACACACATTTGGATTTGGACAGTTTGACAATCATTGACTGTTACCCTGCCCTGTGATACACTTGCTGGTTGGCTGCCACTGGGCTGTGCCACTGACATGTTCCTCCTCTGAGGCAGCAGAGGGGACAAATGAGGGCAAAAGCCAGGGACTCTAGTTGGCATTTGCTTTAGAAAGCAAATAAGCAGATACGGTAATCATCCCTTAAACACTTTAGAAGGTACATAAAGACACTTTTTTGTTCAACTAACTGCTTTTTCTCATTTGTTGTTTTGGCCATCTGGTACTTATTATTTAATTTGGTTTCCAGCTCAAGAGAGGAATAGTTGTATCTTTCCAAAGACAAAGACCTAATCTCTACCCACACTCGCATTCATTCACTCCAAAAAAGTTACCAGCTCTTCAATACAATGATGCCCCGTACTTTCTATGCAAAATATTTTGTCAGACATACAGGGCTACCATTTAGATATATATAAATGGAAGAGGGTCATGTATACCTGTGACACATATAAAAAGCCCTGGAATGTGAAATTCACATTACTGTACACACAAAGCACATTTTTTTTTTTTGGCCCTGTAAAGAATAGAAATGAACATATTCAGGAAAAAGAGCAGTCATTAATTAAATTCAAAATCATCCCTGCTCAGACTTTCTGCTGTATTCATTTATTATCTCTTTATAGGTCTTCTAAAAACTAAGTCAAGAATGGGACCAAGCTAATTTGGATTAAAAGCAACTCTGCTAAAACTCTGGGTTATGTTGGCACACGGGAATTCTGTGCTATCTGCACAAATTTTTCTAAAGAATAATATCTCATTAAAAATACAACATTTTAGGGCTTCCCTGGTGGCGCAGTGGTTAAGAATCTGCCTGCCAATGGAGGGGACATGGGTTACAGCCCTGGTCCAGGAAGATCCCACATGCCACAGAGCAACTAAGCTCAACTGAGTCCTAGAAATTTTTTGCCAATAATTTAAAAATAAAAGTGTGGCCTACTTAGAAAATCACTGTAGTATCAAATACAAATTGGTCTACTGAGTGTTGTAAACTTTCTCTAGTGCATTTTATCCAGATATTTTCTTTCAGGGACAACTTCCTTACATTTCTTTCACTGTTTCTGCCAGCAGTTGTATTAATGTTCATTTGAAATACACCTTATTTCAAGTGAAAAACTTTACGATTTTTATCTTATTCTTATAGTTCCACTTCATGTTAATTTTATAATTACCTTTTAGATAATTCTAGAAATTAATTATTCAACCAAATTTAAAAAATTTTTCACCCACTGCTATGAAATTCATATACTCTCTGTGTGTGGGGAGGTCTAAAGTTTTACTTCATAGTTTGTTACTTTTATATCATCAATTCATTTTTATTGACTAAAACTACTAACTATTAGAGATTAAGAAACTGAAGGAATGAAGAGTTGTTTTTTTTTGCAGTACGCAGGCCTCTCACTGTTGTAGCCTCTCCCGTTGCGGAGCACAGGCTCCAGACGCGCAGGCTCAGCGGCCATGGCTCACGGGCCCAGCGGCTCCGCGGCATGTGGGATCTTCCCGGACGGGGGCAGGAACCTGTGTCCCCCGCATCGGCAGGCGGACTCTCAAGCACTGCGCCACCAGGGAAGCCCAAGAGTTTTTTTTTTAATACTTTAATTTTTTAGAAAGTTTTAGGTTTGCAACAAAACTGAGAGGAAGATACAGAGATTTCCCATATACTTCTGCCCCCATATATGCATAGCCTCCCCATTATCAGCATCACTCATCAGACTTCCAGCTATAAATAAAATAAAGTCAGAGGGATGTAATGTACATATAGGAAATATAATCAATAATATTGTAACAACTTTTTATGGTGACAGATAGTAACTTGTCTTATTTTAGTGATATTTTATAATGCAGAGAAATATCAAATCACTTAGTTGTGCACCTGAACCTAATATAATGTTGTATGTTAATTACAACTCAGTTTAAAACATAGCATATTATTTACCAAGGATGAACCTACCCTGACACACCATAATCATCCAAAGTCCATAGTTTATCTTAGGATTCACTCTTGGTGTTTTAAATATGTTCTATGGGTTTGGACAGAAGTATAATGACATTACAATATCCTATAGAGTAACTCAGTACCCTAAAAATTCTCTGTGCTCCACCTATTCATCTCTCCTCCTTCCCACTCCTGTCATTTGCTGATCATTTTACTGTCTCCATAGTTTTTGCCTTTTCCAGAATGTCATACAGTAGAATCACATAGTATGTATCCTTTTCAGATTGGCTTATTTAAGGTTCCTTCATGTCTCTTCATGGCTTGTTAGCTCATTTCTTCTTAGTGCTACACTACCTGGAGGCCCACTTTACTTGTCTGAAATCCTGCATGTGTGAGTAACTTGGTGGGTAACCCCCTGGTCCCCAACCCCTCTTCCCTGGGCCTGCAACTGGGCAGGGCTGCTCTTTACACCACCACCCAGGCTAAAGCCACCACAGGACATGCAGAGGGAATACTGTCCTTCCCTTTCTGGCTGCTGAGCCAGTTGGTTCCCAAGCCTTACCCTCTTGTCCAAACTCAACTCTTTGTGACCCTGGGAAAGTTACTTAACCTCTCTGTGCCTCGGTGTTTTTGTCTGAAAAATGAATATGGAAGCAAATGCCACCCCAAGGAGGGTCCTGGGATTAGTGAGATCTGAAGCTAGTGTGGAGGGTTCTTTACTCACCCCACTCGCTTGTCTCTCTAGAAACTTGCAACCCCCTTCCAAGGGCTTGCACCTGAAAGCATCTACCTGGTCCTCCAACCCTGTCTTCCTGAGCATACTCTGTGCACCCCGCAGAGCCCATCCTTGTGAGAGTTCCCTGCTCTTAGTTCCTCACCCACTCCAAACTCTTGGCCCTAGCCCCTCTAACTCCCTGCCTCTTTCTTCCCTTCTTCACTACATAACAAAACTCCTCACCCACTGCTCCTCCCTTCCTACTGCTCCTCATGCCACCCATTCTGGGATCTCCCCAACAACCCACCAGTCAAAGTCTCCAGTGGTCTCCACTATCTGCCAAGATCCCTCATTCTCCTTTCTCTCCAATCCCCAACCTATTCTTGGATGTGCCATATTGCAGGATCTTGAAATCATATTACTTGTTGAAAATTCACATTTTATAAGTTGAATTCTCTGTGAATTTTCAGAACTATGTTAGGAGAAGATTCTATAAAAGACTGAATTTCCCACTTGTCAAACACATGGAAGTCAGAGACACCAAGGTTTGAAGGCTTATGTTAATATCACCACCTTTGGGATTACCCCTTGGTAATTACCCCATGGGCTTTGAGCTTACATATGTGGTTATTAGAAGTTTGCACAAAAGAATTCATAGACTGAAGGATTAGGTGAATGGATACAATGAGGTTTTGTATATTAATTTCAATTATCTTTATTTAGTTTTTCTAATAAAATAAATATATTATTCTGGTTTTCTTCATCTCTTCTGCCATTCACTAGTCAAAACTACCATCATCTGGAATAGGCACCCTACACACTTGTCATTTCCATTCTTTCTCTGCTCCAAGTCATTCTCCACTTTTAGAATCCACTTTATAGGTACTGTGATTTTTTAAAGCTATAGATCTGATCAGTTTTGCAAGCTTACTTACCATCCATCTATGTCTTTCTACACTTAAGTTTAAAATGGGGACATTTTGCATCAGAAGGCAAAAATCCAAAGAACACGGCTATCTGATGTTAGAATAAAACATGTCTATACAAATGTTTTCATGTATTACTTATTCCCATTGTAAAGGTATTATAAACTTCATTTACAATATTATTTTGAAATATTATAAATCTTGAAACATGGGACTATTAATATATATTTTTCAACACACCAGGTTTTTCTATGTAAATTACAATAAACATTTTGGAAAGTATTTTGCAAGATATGACCCATCAAATCACTTTAAAAAAGTTATATGAGTATTTGCTCTGTATTTTTTTAATATATTGAAACTGTGTAACCTAAAATAGATGTGACTCAATTAAGTCAGTATTCATAGATAACAATGGGAAGATTCACAATTGTGTCCTTAAAGAGCTATTTTTATCATAATCTTTTATAAAAAGCTAATTTTATATATTTGGTTAAAATGTTTTTTTTTTTTTTTTTTTTTGTGGTATGCAGGCCTCTCACTGTTGTGGCCTCTCCTGTTGTGGAGCACAGGCTCCAGATGCGCAGGCTCAGCGGCCATGGCTCACGGGCCCAGCCGCTCTGTGGCATGTGGGATCTTCCCGGACCGGGGCACAAACCCACGTCCCCTGCATCGGCAGGCAGACTCTCAACCACTGCGCCACCAGGGAAGCCCTTAAAGTGATATTTTTAAGAAACAGGATATTGATGATAAGTATTAAAAATATTTCAAACTAATAGCAAAATAAATTCATTAGAAGAATTGGCTCGATTTTTTTCTCATTGAATAATTCATTTGGTACATAATCTAGGAGAAGCATCTTAATGCCTATTGTTAAATCAGAGTTAGTGGAGAGGAGTTTGCATGGTCCTGTGCAGATACATCAGAAATACATCTACATGTGGAACAGCTCCTACAGAACACCTACTGAACACTGGCAGAAGACCTCAGATTTCCAAAATGGCAAAAAAATCTTCACATAACTGGGTAGGGTAAAAGAAAAAAGAAGGAAAAAAAAAAAACAGAGACAAAGGAATAGGGATGGGATGGGACCTGAGCCTCTGGGAGGGAGCTGTGAAGGAGGAAAAATTTCTGCACACTAGGAAGCCCCATCACTTGCAGGGACAGTGGGAGCTTCAGAGCCTCAGAGGAAAGCACAGCAACAAGGATGAGGAGGGCAAAGCGGAGAGAATTCTGCACAGAAAGTCAGTGCCGACCAGCACACCCCAGCCTGAGATGCTTGTCTGCCTGCAAGGGTGGGTGGGTTCTGGGTGCTGAGGATTGGGCTTTGGATATCAGACCCCAGGGAAAGCACTGGGATTGGCTGTGTGAAGACAGCCAGAGGGGGCTAGTGGGCCACAGCTGAGGGAGTCCAGGAAGAAGTCTGAGATTGCCAGAGAGGCAAGGGACCATTTTTTCAAGGTGTGTGAGGAGAGGGGGTGGGCCCACCACAGGAGCTTCTTGCTCTGTGCACTCACAGATGGCAGGGAACTGCCTACACAAGCTCCAGAGATTGGCATGAGCAGTGGTTCTTATCTCGGATTCCAGAGGCAAGCACAATGGCTACTGCTGCCACTGCTACCACCATGGGTCCTGTGAACAAGTGCAGGTCACTTCCCACACCTTCCTGGGACCCTGTGCTGAGGGTCCTGTGATCTGAGACCAACTTCTCTGGGAGAGCGCAAGGTGCACCTCAGGTTGTTGCAAATTTCTGTTGGCCTATGCTGCCATAGGCACTCCCCACACATCCCAGTTGTGACTACCTTACCCTCCCTCTCTCATGGTTGAGTGAGCAATTCAGCTCTAATCAGCCACTGCTTTTGCCCCCTCTTGCCTGTGTGGGGAACAAACACCTGAGGGTGGCCCACACGCAGAAGTTGGGACAAAACCAAAGCTGAACTCCATGGGCAGTGTGATCAAAGAAGAGGGAGAGAAATCTCTCCATACATCAGTAGAAGCAGTGGATTAAATCCCTGCAATTGGCTTGGTAAACCCTGCATATGTGGAATACCTGAATAGAAAATGAGTGTTCCCAC
Organism: Platanista minor; assembly: GCA_004363435.1. Classification (NCBI taxonomy): domain Eukaryota; kingdom Metazoa; phylum Chordata; class Mammalia; order Artiodactyla; family Platanistidae; genus Platanista; species Platanista minor. The sequence continues at coordinate 39,434 of RJWK010009290.1, read as the reverse complement.
AATTGAGGCTGTGGACTCTGGGGGCAACTGTGGACTTTGGGGACAAGTAAACACAAGAGTAAGGTCAGATCAGAGTATGAGCTAGCCCCACAGTGCCAACAGCAGGCCCAGAGACCTACCTAGAAGTATTGGAGGACTTCCTGGGGAGGCAGGGATTGACTGTGGCTCACTGTGGAGGCAAGGACACTGACAGCTGAGGGCATGGGAAAATATTATTATTACTACAATATTTTTTCATTTTGCTCTGTTGTTCTTTATTATTCTTTTAATTTTTATTTTTTTTATTTACTTTTTCTTTTTTTAGTTTTTATGCTTTTATTTTAAATATTTAAAATATTTCTTTGATTTCTACTTTACATTTTCATTACATTGTGTTTTTTTCCTTTTTTGTTGTTTTCATTTGTTTCATTTGTTTGTCTTTATTTTTATCTTCTTTTTATATTTTTCTATTTTTACTTTACTTTTTTGCTGTTTTGTGTTTCTTCTTTTTGTTTTCTTTTCTTTTGTTTTTATCTTTTTTTGATAGTTTTTTGTGTTTTTTTATGCTTCCTTTGCCTTATTTTAGTTTGCTCTCTGCTTTTGATTTCTTTTTGTTTTTTGTTTTTGTTAGTCTAGCTATTAGTGTTTTTTTTTCATTTTTTGGTTCATTTATTTGTTTGGTTGCTCTTTTTGTTTTCTCTCTTTTTTTATTTTGAGGATGTGTTTCTTCACGTGTTTTTGTCTGTTTGATTTTGCCTTTACCATTTGTCTTGAGATTTTTGTCTGTTCTCTTTTTTTTTTTTTTTCTGCACTATGCAGCTTTCAGGGGTTGGGCCTGAGCCTCTGAGATGAGAGAGCTGAGTCCAGGATGTTGGACCACCAGAGAACTATCAGCTCCAGGGAGTATTAATTGGTGAGATATCTCCTAGAGGTCCGCCTCTCAACACTAAGACCCAGCTCCAACCAAAGGCCAGCAAGTTCCAGTGCAGGATGTCTCACACCAAACAACTAGGAAGACAAGAACATAACCCCATCCATTAGCAGGCAGGCTGCCTAAAGTCATACTAAGCTCACAGGCACACCAAAACACACCACTGGATGTGGCCCTGCCCATCAGAGGGACAAGATCCAGCTCCAACCCCTATAACACAGGCACCAATCCCCCCAACCAGGAAGCCTACACAAGCCACTGGACCAAATCCACCCACTGGGTGCAGACACCAGAAGTAACAGGAAATACGACCATGCAGCCTGCAAAAAGGAGACCCCAAATGCACTAAGTAAACAAAAAGAGAAGACAAAGAAATATGCTGCAGATGAAGGAGCAAGGTAAAAACCCACTAGACCAAACAAATGAAGAGGTAATAGAGAGTCTACTTGAAAAATAATTCGGAGTAATGATAGTAAAGATCATCCAAAACCTTAGAAATAAAATGGAGAAAATACAAGAAATGTTTAATGAGAACATAGAACAACTAAAGAACAAACAAACGGTGATGAACAACAAAATAACTGAAGTTAAAAATACTTTAGAAGGAATCAGTAGCAGAAGAACTGAGGCAGAAGAACAGAAAAGTGAGCTGGAAGATAGAATGGTGGAAAAAACTGCCATGGAGCAAAATAAAAAGAAAAAAAGAATGAAAACAATTGATGACAGTCTCAGAGACCTCTGGAACAACATTAAACCCACCAACATTCAAATTATAGGGGTCCCGGAAGAAGAAAAGTAGGTGAAAGTGTCTGACAAAACATTTGAAGAGATTATAGTCAACAACTTGCCTAACATGGGAAAGGAAATAGTCAATCAAGTCCAGTAAGTGCAGTGACTCACATACAGGATAAACTCAAGGAGAACATGCTAAGACACATAATAATCAAACTATCAAAAATAAATACAAAGAAAAAATATTGAAAGCAGCTAGGGAAAAGAGACAAATAATATGCAAGGGAATCCCCATAAGGTTATCAGCTGATCTTTCAGCAGAAACTCTGCAGGCCAGAAGGGAGTGACAGGATATATTTAAAGTGATGAAAGGGAAAAGCCTACAACAAAGATTACTCTATCTGGCAAAGATCTCATTCACTTTTTTTTTTTTTTTACTAACAGCTTTATTGATGAATAAATCACAGATCACAAAATTCACTCTTTTAAAGTGTACAATTCAGTGGTCTTTGGTATATTCAAGGAGTTGTATAACTATCACCACTATTTTATTGCTACCCAAGGAAACCTCGAACACAGTAGCAGTCACTTCTCACCCTGCCCTCTCCCTACCTGCCAGGAACTACCAGTCTTTTTGTCTGTATGGATTTGTCTGTCCTAGACATTTTGTATAAATGGAATCATATAGTATGTGACCCTTTGTGACGGGCTTCGTTCATATAGAATCATGTTTTCAAGCTTCATCCATGTATGTATCAACGATTCATTCCTTTTTATGGTTAACTAATAGTCCACTGCATGGATTTATCACATTTTATGTATCCATTCATCAGTTGGTGGTCATTTGGGTTGTTTCTACTTTTGGCTCTTATGAATACTGCTGATATGAACATTCAAATACAGTCTTTTTTGTGGACATATATTTTCATTTTTCTTGGATATATGCCTACAAATAGAATTGCTGGGTCATATGGTAAATATATGTTTAATCAGTGGAGGAACTGCAAGACTCTTTTCCAAAATGTCTGCACCATTTTACATTCCCACTAACAATGTATGAAGGTTCTAATTTCTGCACAACTTTATTGTCTGTCTTTTTTATTATAGCCATTCTAGAATGTGAAGCAGTGTCACATTGTGGTTTTGATATGCATTTCCCTAGTGACTAATGATGTTGAGCATATTTTCATGTGCTTATTGGCCACTTGTTTATCTTCTTGGGAGAGATGACTATTCAATTCTTTCCCATTTTTAAATTGGGTTATTTGTCTTCTTGTTGTTGACTCACAAGAGTTCCTTATGTATTCTGGATACATGCCCTTTATCAGATATATGTTTTGCAAATATTTTCTCCCATTGTGTGGGTTATCTTTTCACGTTATTTTTTTTTTGAACATTTTTATTGGAGTATAATTGCTTTACAATGGTGTGTTAGCTTCTGTTTTATAACAAAGTGAATCAGTTATACACATATATATGATCCCATATCTCTTCCCTCTTGCATCTCCCTCCCACCCACCCTCCCTATCCCACCACTCTAGGAGGTAACAAAGCACCGAGCTGATCTCCCTGTGCTATGTGGCTGCTTACCACTAGTTAGCTATTTTACATTTGGTAGTGTATATATGTCCATGCCACTCTCTGACTTTGTCACAGCTTACCCTTCCCCATCCTCATATCCTCAGGTCCATTCTCTAGTAGGTCTGTGTCTTTGTTCCCATCTTTACCCTAGGTTCTTCAGGACCTTTTTTTTTTTTTTAAATTAGATTCCATAGATATTTTTTAGCATACAGTATTTGTTTTTCCCTTTCTGACTTACTTCACTCTGTATGACAGACACTAGGTCCATCCACCTCAATACAAATACCTCAATTTCGTTTCTTTATATGGCTGAGTAATATTCTATTGTATATATGTGCCACATCTTCTTTATGCATTCATCTGTTGATGGACACTTAGGTTGTTTCCACGTCCTGGCTACTGTAAATAGAGCTGCAATGAACATTGTGGTACATGACTCTTTTTGCATTATGGTTTTCACAGAGTATATGCCCAGGAGTGGGATTGCTGGGCCATATGGTAGTTCTATTTTTAGTTTTCTAAGGAAACTCCATACTGTTCTCCATAGTGGCTGTATCAATTTACATTCCCACCAACAGTGCAAGAGGGTTCCCTTTTCTCCACACCCTCTCCAGCATTTATTGTTTCTAGATTTTTTGATGATGGCCATTCTGACAGGTGTGAGATGACATCTCAATGTAGTTTTGATTTGCATTTCTCTAATGATTAATGATGTTGAGCATTCTTTCATGTGTTTCTTGGCAGTCTGTATATCTTCTTTGGATAAATGTCTATTTAGGTCTTCTGCCCATTTTTGGATTGGGTTGTTTGTTTTTTTGTTATTGAGCTGCTTGTAAATTTTGGAGATTAATCCTTTGTCAGTTGCTTCATTTGCAAGTATTTTCTCCCGTTCTGAGGGTTGTCTTTTGGTCTTGTTTATGCTTCCTTTGCTGGGCAAAAGCTTTGAAGTTTCATTAGGTCCCATTTGTTTATTTTTATTTCTATTTCTCTAGGAGATGGGTCATAAAGAGTCTTGCTGTGATTTATGTCATAGAATGTTCTGCCTATGTTTTCCTCTAAGTGTTTGATAGTTTCTGGCCTTATAGTTAGGTCTTGAATCCATTTTGAGCTTACCTGTCATCACAGGTAAATATTTTAAAAAATGTAGCAATGTATCTAATGCTGCATAAAAATTTTATAACAATTCATTTATTAGCATATGTTCTGTTACCTTGAAACAATCCTATTGATTACACTAGGCTACTGGAAAGCAATCATATTGCTGCTTCTTCATAATCAATGCATGAAGTGTTAAATCTGTAAATAAATATGAATTTCTTTTTCATATTATCTCTTCATTTTTTATGTCTACTGTTAGCAATACATATAAAGTTGTTATATTGATGTAGGTACTGACAGACATTATATTTTTAATGTAATTTGGCAGAGCTTTCTAAGGCTTTTCTGACTTGTTTGCTTCTCCTACAATTATTTTCCTTATTGTGAAAATCTTTTCTTGTGGCCAGGTAAAATCTGTTCTCAGTGTTACTGAACCCAGGTTCAGCTACTCTCTGCTCAAAAGTCAATAATTTGAGAGGCAAGTGTTAGTAGAAAGGAAAGATGCTTTAATCAGAAAAGCCAGCAATCTGGGGAGATGGTGGACTCAGGTCCAGAGACCAACTCTGAAGATTCTGCTCAGCAACGACAGTTTTTAAAGAGAAAACTGGAAGAGGGGAAAGAAACTCAGTAAATCATTGAGGCAGGAGGTTGGATTCTGAATCATTCTCCATTGTGTGCAGACTGGCTGACTCTCTTTTCAGATGTTATCTTGCTGGAGTGATCTGACTGCAGAATTTCTTAGGAATGGGCTGTTTAGGGTAGAGAGTTAGCCATTTTTTTTAACTGCTTAATTGTTCATTCTTACTTCTTTTTATCTAGGAGTTATGTTAAATTGCCTAATGATCTCATTCCTATAATTAGGTTCTTTTAAGGTTAGAGGGGAACAGAAATCAGCAAACAGAAAAGGGGAAAAGAGCTGCTTTCACCAAAGGGAAAAATACCTTATAAAAAATGAAGTCCCCTCCTCAACAGTTACTATTGTTATGTTACTTGATACCTTATGAAATTAAAAGGAAATACTTGAAAATTAATTTTAAAATTAGTATGTCTTTCTGAGTATTTCTAGTAACTACATGATGAAATCTCTATTAGAAAACACTGTATCAGATATAAAGGAATGACACTTTATATGACCACCACGCCACAGGGTAAGTGTAAAAACACAGGCTCAAACACAAACATGCACTTTGAAATACTATTCACATACTTGTTTAGATTATGGACATCAAGGTTATCAAGTTGTTTAAACTTTTTTTTTAAGATTACAGATATCATAAATTTTAAATTGCTAAAAAAGTGTAATTTCGTATCAGCCTACTCCTGATTTTCTTAACCGTTGTTTGAGTTCTTACCCACAGCCTTTACAACGTTAATGATTCTCCTACCCTCAATGGACACAAGTTGCCAATCACTCCTCTGGGGTAATTGAGAATTTAAACATTTTTGAAAAATAAAGATGATGGGCTTCCCTGGTGGCGCAGTGGTTGAGAGCCCGCCTGCCAATGTAGGGCACACGGGTTCGTGCCCCGGTCAGGGAGGATCCCACGCCACGGAGCGGCTGGGCCCGTGAGCCATGGCCGCTGGGCCTGCGCGTCTGGAGCCTGTGCTCCGCAGCGGGAGAGGCCACAGCGGTGAGAGGCCCGCGTACTGCAAAATAAATAAATAAATAAATAAAAGAGATGAAAGTAATACCAATATAATGATATAGCAATTGGGAAGGAATCTCCCAGCTATTCAAGGAACATATTAGAAATTATCATCTATAGATGTTCTACAGAAGTGACCTACACTCAATGGGACATTATTTCTTCTACCACTATTTCATTGATATGAGAAAGAAATTAAAATAATCTAAAAGCATCCTGAAAATCATTAAGTGCTATGAAGTGCGGGAATATCATACGGTCAAGGCATGAACTGATAAAGAAGGGGTGGGAGAAACAGCACACACACACAGTTACTCACAGGAGAGGAATTACATTTTTCCTTTTTTACTGTTACCCACTCTTGAGGTCTTTGTGATCTTGACAGTAAACAGTGTTTTAGTGACATTGAATTATAACATGTCAATGGAGAGCATCATTCTGCTTCTTGGAGAATGTATTTATTCATTACAATTCTATTCCACACAGTCTTAAGTAAAAATGCAGATTCTTTTCTAAGAGGTAAATATTTAGAATTTATTCTCAACATTAAAATCTGAAACAGTCAATAGATCTGAACCTTATCTTTTAAAATTTAACCAACATAATCTTTAGAATTGAAACATCTAAAAACCCCAAAGTGAAGTTTTATTTCAAGAGCATCAATAGGAATACAATTTAAACTGACCCAAATTTCTGAAGTCTATAAAAAGTAGAGTTTTATAAAGCACCCCATCTTCCTCACTTTAGTGTTTCTGTGTCTGGCCATCCACTCTGCACACGAGGAGTGGCCTCTGCCTGCATCTCACCTTGGCAGCTTCTTTCCCTCCTTCAGGTGTCTACTTCTCCAAAAGGTCTTGGACTTATTTGTTTTCTAGTTCTAAAACAGTCCCCTTACCTACATCTGCCCTCGATGCATCCCACACTTTTTTTCATGATTTTTATGAAACATAATAATATTTTTATGTGTATGTTTGCTTATTTGCTGTCTAATAACCTTCCTAGGTGGTAATTTTCAAGTGGTTATGGACATGACTATGTTGTTCATCATTTTATATATAGGACTTAATATATTTTCTGTAACTTAATGATTAAGAGGAGAGTTCCATAAGAGGAACTCAATGAATACTTATGGAATAAGAGAACCATAAGGGAAATAACAGACATTAAATATCAGATTTTTTAGTATTGTATACCAAGGGTTAACAATATGAAAACAATGTTGAAGTAGGAAACCCTTAAGCAAGACCCTGAAGACTGCAACAGCACTTGTTACATACGGCATCTAAAGGTCAGCAAATGCTTCATGAAAGCCTTTTGATGACAGCTGTCATTACAACTTTACTACAAAGTGAGCTATAGTTATAAAAGCACTCCTGGGGAATGGTAGGCACTTTGAGACCAAAGGTTTGCTGCTGAAGCTATTTTTACATGCCAGGTCTACTTACAAGTAGAGCAGTGAGCAATACAAATGAAGAACATGTGCAAACTTGGTGGACAATGACTGTGTGGCTTTTGTTCAAAGTTTGCAATTTATTATTTCAGATCCTGAGCATATTCCCTATAGGACACAATATTAAGAAGGAGATATAAATCCACTCCCCCAAAATGTATGACTTGTTCTATTAACAATTGTCTCTAAAATGTAGAGCATTTTTAAAAGTCTAAATTCTTAGATGGAATAGAGAAGTGGATTGCAGCATTTGTAAGACAATTCTGAGGGCATTTCTACTCTGTTCCCTGTGCACAACAGAAGAGTAGTTGTGCCTAATTGGGAAGTAAGATTTTGTTTGTCATTTAGGTTTTTATAGCTTGAGAACTCCAGTGGCCAAATAAAGTATAAAAATGTAATAGAAAAAAAAAACAATGCTAGATAATAGTCACATTATTTTATAGATGAAGGGTCTGGCACCACAAGGTTAACTGATTTGTCAAATGTTGCATAATTGTATGTATAACAGGTGGATAATAATCCAGCTGTGAGGACCAAATGAGATGATAGTGCTAAGCAAAGCATAAATCAGATAAACTGATGTGCTGGTATAATTCACATGTAAATTGTGTTCCTGACAGTGTTTAAATGTTTTTATTTTGATTAATTTAAAAATCCAATACTATTGGTGTTACATGCTAGAAAAAGTGCTGAATTGACAGACAGACTCTGATTTTGGCAAGTACTTAAACTTCCAGATTTCAATTTCTGTGAATTTTAAAATAAGAGTATATAAGCTGACAAGAAATATTTCATGAGTTTAAAAGTGGTGGGGGGGAGTATGGAGAAAATATTGCATTTATAGCTGATGTTCTCATGTCCTTTATTTATTTTGACCCCAAGATTTTTAAAATTTTTTAGTTGAAGTATAGTTGATTTACAATATTGTGTTAATTTCAGGTGTACAGCTTCTGGATAAATGTCAAACACATCCCAATAATAGGAATGGCTCCGTTAAGTCACTAGATAATACACTTTTCCCCATTTTCCTCCAAAACGCTTTTCTTTTAATATCCACATCCACCTCTGAATCTGTATCTGCTAGTAATTATTTGGAAGACCTTTGTTATAATGGAAACTTACTCAGTTTGTTCTGAATTTTGTCCCATTTAACATTAGAAATTACCTCCCAGTTTATTCCTTCTGACCTAATATTTTTAAGGGCCTTGTAAACTGTGAGTCTTTCCTGTGATTTTCTTGCATTTATAGGTATTTTTTGATGTGTGGAAGGTTTGAGTAATAGATAAATAAAGCCTCGAAACATGGTGTCTGCTAAGCTGAAAGTCCTGCTTAAGCAAGGAAAACTTGACTCCACACAGAAGAACCATGCTTGGGTTGGGCTCTGAGGTTAATCATCAAAGAATAATCTAAGACTATGTAAGAATTGATTGTTTCCTTTTATTTAAATGTATGTGAAGGAGAACAACCTATGGGAAGACAGTATCTGATCAAAGCAAGAATGGGACACATAAAGACAAAATCTACTGATAGGTCAGTTTAAATGAGTTCACACCTTGGCAGTTCAAGATGGTTTGTGATAAGGAGGTCTGTGAAGGCTGATGTTCAAGTCCTGAGCCTGGAGAGGTTCTCCTGTGGTTTTTAGGAATGTTGCCCAAACCATGAAGTGGAGTTCAAAGAGTATAGTGAAGTCATAGAGCACAAAGTGTTGTAAATGGCAACAGCAGGCTGTTTTTTATGCCAATTCTAGTCACGTTTCTAAGAAGTTGTTGCTATACATTCTTCTTGGTCTCTGACCACTCTGTTTTATTCCAGAAATTTGTGACATAATTCAGAGTCAGGGTCATGCAGCAACCAAGTTTCTAAGTATTTACATGTTCAAGGATCATTGAAAATTTTATTATCACAGAAAAAGATATGATTTTTCTAATTTATAACTCTAAAATCCTTTAAAGTCAAAGAATCTAGTATGAAGTTTTAAGTTCAATCTAGAAAAAATAATATTTTTTCACTCAATATTCCTATCGAAGTCCTTATCAAAAAAAAAAAAGATGCTTTGAGATATAGCAGGAGTGTTGGGGTCATTCTTTGAAAATGTTCTACTCATTATACATTTTAATTTTAATCACATGCTACATTATTATGGAGAGGAAACTGATGTAGCATCTCTCTTCTCAATACTGAGTGTAAACTTACAAACAGTGAAAAAAATGAATAATAGAGTTATGTGCTAGACACTGGATTTGAACTCAAGTCTCACTAAGACTAGTGCTTATATTTTAGGCAGAGGTATTTATTTCCCTTAAAACTGTCAAACCTAAGCCACTGATTTTAAACAAAGTACATATTTAAAGTGTCAGTGATGACTTCTTTCCCCTAACAGTATGATAGAATACTTAGTTTAATTCTTTCATCTTTGACAACTAGCATGTTTCTCAAATAATTGCTGAATGTCTTATTCAGCAGAAATTCAATCTTGTTTACAAGATTCTTGCTGTAAGTCAGTCCTAGATAACTAAGGCTTGAGTAACTGTGAGCTTAAGCATAAAATCTTAGTCATTTTACCACAAAATCCTCACAAATACTTTTGCGTTTTCCACAATTCAATAAGAAAAAGAATTATATCAATACAGTAAGCACTATTCTACTATGGGTTCAATCAGTTCTCAGATATCCAAAAAAGAAAAGGAGGGTTTTGGGAGGAGAAGGAATTTCTTCAAGTTTTCTTAATGTATAGTCTCAGCAAAGAAAATATTCAAACTCGTATTTGTTTACACGTATTGTTTATAATACATACATATAATAAATACATTGTTTGGCTAATTCCTGGGCCAAAAAGTGATATATGTTTATTTAGCATGTTTATATAATTATATAACTATGTAGTCACGTACTCCACAATTTTAAAATCGTGTATTAATCCTACATATAATTTTCTATGCATAGTATATAACATGCAATGTATTATATAATTATAAAATTTCATAAGCATTTAATAAATTACTTTTTATATATAATTTCATTTTTAAACTTTGTATAGCATATTTATGTATTGTATATTATTAAACCTTTTCATTCTGAACAGATACTTATCTCTCCTATCTTCATTCCATGTTATACAAAGTATATTTAGAAGCAAAATTGCACTTCTCTGCTTTTTGAGGAATGCGGTCAATGTTTTGACAGATTAACTTAAATTTTGAATAAAACCTCTGAAGGAAAAATCATTTTAACATTTTTGCCAAATAATTATAAATATGTCATATTTAATTTAATAGAAAATTTTAAAATTTTAAATTTAATATGAAAAGAGATAACATTGGAAACTTTGTGGTGAGCTAAATTACTTAATTTATATGACAGCCATGTCTATGATAAAATATAGATAATCTTAAGATTTCAGTTATTTATATTGCTTTACCTCAGTGATACTATATTTCAACATTCACTCTTGTAAGATAGGATTGCATATAGAAGAGGTAAATATCATTTGGGAGGATTTTTGTAGGGAGACCAGGATATTCCCAAATCGCACGATAAGAACAATGTTAAAACATCAAGAAAACGTCTTATTTAACCATGCTCAAGGTGAATTGCAACTTTCATGCTACTTGATACATATATATATATATATATATATATATATATATATATTTTTTTTTTTTTTTTTTTGCGGTACACGGGCCTCTCACTGTTGTGCTCTCTCCCATTGTGGAGCACAGGCTCTGGATGCACAGGCTCAGCGGCCATGGCTCACGGGCTCAGCTGCTCTGCGGCATGTGGGATCCTCCCGGACCGGGGCACGAACCCGTGTCCCCTGCATCGGCAGGCGGACTCTCAACCACTGTGCCACAAGTGAAGCCCAACTACTTGATATTTTTATTTTTTCCTTACTCTACTCATACATCTTTTTCACATCTCTATGCCCCCTTCCACTCCCACCTCTAATAACTAAGATCTCTAGCTAACTAGTTACTGGAAGTAATAAACAACCTCCTTGAGATTAATTGAGCAGATTTTCCTAATAATAATAACCCTATGAGATAGGTCCTGTAATTCACCCCATTTGATAAAGAGGAAGTAGGTTCAGAGAGGTAAAGTAACTTGTTTAAAGACAAATAGTTGTTATATAATAGAAACTGGATTTAAACTCAGGACCAACTAACTCTAAAAATCTATACTCTTAACCACTAACTGACATTGCCTGTATAAAGAATTCCTGCATACACATTCACTACTTTGGCACATTGCCAACACCTAAGTCAGAAACTTACTCTCTCCTTATCCACACACTGTTCTTGTAAGTCAGTCATTGAGATTCTATTCAAAGAGTTTACATTTTTCAAAGACTGTATTATCCATGTTTATATCTACATTTTTTTTCAACATAGGTAAATAGCGGTATTTTCTCATATGCAAGGATATACTGGGAATCTTTGAATATAGATGGAAAATATAGACAGAGCTGATTTCCATGTATAAAGGAAGATCATTCCTCATTGATCTTTTCATTTCTCTTAAATTCCAAAATTACAGTGACTTGAAAACATGATAGTAGAATGATGGTTACCAGGGGCTGAGGGAGGCAGGAGGGAGGAAAGGGGAGTTTTTTAATGGGTGTAGAGTTTTAGATTTGCAAGATGAAAAAGTTCTAGGGAGTTATTTAACAAAAAATGTGAATATGCTTAACCCTACTGTACTGCACACTTAAATGGTTAAGATAGTAAGTTTTAGTTAGGGATTTTTTATCATAATAAAAAAGTAAAATGAAATCATATTAAACTTTAGTATATGTTTATTGAAAATACATCATGCACAATATAATACTTCATTTTACATGTGCTGAAACCGTAAATGTTATTTTTTCCTAAATCTACATATTTTGGCACATACCTGAACTCCTCAACCCCTAACATATAACATATAACTTTTTCTCCCATTTAATTCCTTCCTAGCTACTCAGCGATGCCTTCATCTGTACTTGACTCTTGGATATAACGTGCAACATTTAGCAGTTAAATGAATCAGGTAAACAGGGTTCAAGACAAAGAATATCATGTTTTTGGGCATGTGAATTTGGGCACGACACTTTCTTTCTCTTTAGTTTCCTCATTTGTAAATGTAAATACCAAAGGTACTTGTTTCAGATATCATGAGAATTAAATGTTATGCATTTGAATATCTTATCACACTTCTTGACACATAGGGACCACCAACTGAATAAAATTTAGAGTGTAATATTAATATTATTTTTTAAATTGTATGGTTCTGTATTCACATTTTTGATTCTCTGTGGCATGGATCTCAGATTTGCTTTCCAAGGAAAATTATATAATATGAACAAATATAAGGAACTATAAGCAGATGTTTGTGAAACTAATTTCCTTTTTTTCTTATGAAATTAAAACTACCATAAGACTAAGTTCTAGTTCACTAGAAATTGAACACAATTTATGTGGTCTCCTTCTAGGGCCAAGCTCATAAAATTCATTATGCCTCATGTTCATTCATTATGCTCCATGTTCTGGTTATTTTTGCAAGTTTGAGATAATACAGCAAATCTAAACGTCATACGATAAAATGGTGAAACCATAAGATGGAAGGAGTCTATCTAGAGAAGATTCATCCATCAAATAAGAACATATGTTTTGGGCTTTACATAAACAAGACAAGAACTAACACCTTTTGCTATTTAAATTTTTATAGATTGTGAGGTTTGTTTGTTCTACCTGCTAAATAAAGAAATTGGTACTTTGAAGTAACAGAACAGAGGGATCTCACAAGGCCAGTCAAGCCTAATTTCATAATCACTATGGCCAATGATTGCTGTGTATCTCAAATGCTTCCCTTTTATGAATGAGTCTTTATTATAATTGTCCTGGACTCTCCCACCATTGTTAATTGGTCAAGAGGCAGTAGAAACCTTGTCTTTTTAGTTCGTGTGTGTTAAGAGTAAGGGAAACAAGTCAGACTGTAATAGAGAGGACTTCGTCAGATGGAGAGCCTGAGATTAAGCTGAATGCAATAAGTAGAGGGGACCTTAAAAAGTCTCCTGGGGGAAATGATGAGAATGTTGTTTTATGTACAGGAAAATGTTAAAATAATTGGTATCAAGAAGAGAAGATTGTGGTATAAATTGCCTAGCTGTTCATATAAATTATTTCCTCTTATTTCTAGATACAACAATTAGACTTCTGTCTAGATGGCATTGTCATGTGACTGTATTCTCCACAGGGAAAGTATTCAATGGATTGCACATGGGTACTTTTTGAAAGCCAGCCATGAATGTCAGATATAGGGTTTAATGTGGAATTCAATGAGATTGCTCTAAAATTTATACGTAAGAGTTAAAAGCCACAAATAGGCCAAAGCAAGACATTCCTAAAAAGGTAAATTGAGAAATTAAGTTGATGTGGTATAGTGCAGGAAGACACGCCAATGGAATAGAGAGACCAGAAAGAGATCTACACGTGTATAGAAACTATTCAGTAAGCAGTGCTAGGGCATTTGGGTACGAAGAAAGAGAAAAAGTGAAACTAGATCTCTACATTATACAACATCTGAAAATGCACTACAGATGGATTAAAGACAATGTTTTAAGAGAAAATATGAAATAATATCCTTATGACCTTGACATGGACAACAATTTTTGTGACAAGACAAAATATTGCTATGTATATTGAAGCAAGCCAATGCATTTCATACATTAAAATTAATAAATTCTGTAAGTTAAAAGGTACATTAATGACATAAAAACTGCCATAAAATGGAACAAATTACGACATATGTAATTGACAAAGGATTTTTATTTAAAATCTATAAAGAACTCTAATATATCAATATGAAACAAACCAGCTATTTGGAAAATGGGTAAAAGACAGGAATTAACAGAAAGAATCATCCCAAGTGGTCCATAACATTTGAAAGGATATTCAACCTCTTTACTAGTTATGAAATGTACATTAGAATTCCCATAACAAACAATATCAGATCTACCAAACTAGGAACTATTCAAAGTTTTCTCAGTACAAAATATTGTTATGGATGTATAGGAATGGCAACTCTCACTAAAACTGGGGAAACCACAAATTAGATGAAGTTAAAAAAAATTTAAATGTAACTTCTATACTCTACCATTCCTTTTAATCTACATATTCCTTTTTATCTATATACTCTAAAGAAATTATGTTACATATGCACCAGGAGATATTTATAAGAATACTTATACAAAGCCATTCATACCAGCAAAGCTTTTACTATAACACAAATATCCATTAAATGCAATGGAAAATTTTAAATGTGATATATTAATATGATGAAATATTATACATAGGTGAAAATTAATGAAAAAGCTGCACACATTTACATGGAAAAATATCCAAAAATTGAGTAAAAGATGTAAACCAAAGAAATACAATTTTATGGCATTTGCATTAATTTGAGAAACATGGAAACTAAATAACCTATTGTTTAGGATTTTTTCAGAGTTGAGAGAACGCTAAGGATAATTAAGGAATAATTATATTAATCAAATAAGTTAGGTATCTTGCTTGCAAAAAAATCTCAGTTACTTTACAGAATTTAAGCTTATTTTTTTGCTAATGCAAAGTTCAATACAAATGAGGGCATCATCTATATGGTGAAATACAAATCCAGGTTGTTTAATCTTGTGCCCTACCAGTTTTTCTTAGCAGAAGACCAAAGAGAATTGAGTGAATACTACACAGAATTTAACATGGCTTCACAGAGAAGTAAGAAATTTCACTGCCAGTCATATTTCAGTTTTCAGTAGTACATAGCCTTGCCTACCTGTTGGATAGGGAAAGGGAATGGAAAAATTTCCCTCTCAAATGTCCAGGTAGAAAAAGTACACAAAGGATTGATGAGCAGTATTAATGTCTACCAGAGCAATTAACACAAAATCCAGCATAAAAGTTCTCTAGAAGGAGAGGTAGGGAGAGAGGAAGGGGTATGTATATGGGAGGGGAGCAAATCAGGGAGGGGAGGCTCCAAAGCTATCAGAAATATTCCTTTTTTAATCCTTTTTTAACTGTAGGTAGTAGGTAAATGTGTTTCCATTTAATGATTATCATATATACTTTTGTATGTATGACATGCTTCAAATAAAAAATGTAATGTGCCTATTATATATATATATGATATGGTATGTCATATATCACAAAGTATCATAATTTGGTAAGTAGATTAATGAACACTAAAATGTCGACATATTATTGCACAAAACTGTGAGTATGTTACCATACGTGACAAAAAGAATTTAGCAGTTGTGATTAAGGTTAAAGACCAGAGATGGGGAGGTTATCCAGGAGTATCAAAGTGAGCCCAACCTAATCTTATGGATCCTTAAAAACGGGAGAAGCTTTCCCAGTTGTGGTCAGAATAAGACGTAATATTGAAGGGTCAGAGATCTGCAACTCTGCTTGCTTTACAGATGAAGGAAGGAGACTACCCACAGATTCTAGAGGTTGGAAAAAGACAAGAAAGAGGATTCTCCCATAGAGGCTCCAAAGGAACATGGTCCTGCCCACAGCTTGATTTTAGCCTCAAGTTAGGCCTACAGTACTACACTTAATAAATCTGTGCTTTTTTAATTCTATAAGTTTGTGATAATTTGTTATGGCAGCAATGGGAAACAAATATATACTTATACATACTCACACATGCACACTTATGTACATACACACTACTTTCATAAACAAATGTAGGTTTTACTGCAATAAGATGGATACCTGAAATTATTCTGGTATTCTGTTCCCAATTTTTGCCGTATACAGAAATCATCCTAATGTATGGTTCATTAATGTGTTTTGAAGAAGGCTAATTTTTTTCCAGTCTAGTTTTTACTGAAATGTTCAAAACAATAAAGAGCACCAAGAAAAATTTAGAAACTCTGGGATATGGATGTATAAAATATAGCAAGGTATCACTTCTAGGTGAAAGAACATGAAGTAATCAACCTTCCCAAGAACAGGGCAGTCAGAATGTCAAAAGTGATGAAAGTTAAAGTTGACTGAAGAAATGGCTGTTAAGATTCTTCAATCAGGGAACCTGTAGCAAAACAAACAAACAAAATAGTGTAACTCTTTCTTTCTGTTAAAAGGATTTGCAGAAATAAGCACAAAATTTGGAAAGGCAGACAACTACAGGATAGAAGTTTGGATATAAAATACAGCATATGTCTGGAAGCCAAGGAGCAATCATTTATTTTCTTTAAGCACTGTATGTGGGACGAATACTCCCAATTATTTGTGGAAGCAAAGAAATGGATCTAACTGCAAACAAGAGATGTATGCTAACACTGTTTGAATATTTTGATTACAGGTTACTTCCGCAATTGTTTTCCTTTTGTTTCCATGCACTGTACTAAGATTTAAAGTTATTTTTCTTGTTTAGTTTCCCATCCTAAATAAAAAATTATTGACCTTAGATATGTGGGTTATGGACTGTCCTCAAATAGCCTTGAACCTTGTGAAACTACATTTAAATATTTTTAAAATGTGACTCCAATTTGTTTACCAAGAAAAGACATAAACTTTCACTATTTAAAAAAAATTTTTTTTAGACTGAGGGATTTTATTTTATTTTTTAACACCTTTATTAGAGTATAACTGCTTTCCAACGGTGTGTTTGTTTCTGCTTTACAATAAGTGAATCAGCTATACATATACATATATCTCCATATCTCCTCCCTCTTGCGTCTCCCTCCCATACTCCCTATCCCACCCCTCTAAGTGGTCACAAAGCACCGAGCTGATCTCCCTGTGCTATGTGGCTGCTCCCAACAAGCTATCTATTCTACATTTGGTGTATATAGAAGTCCATGCCAATCTCTCACTTCTTCCCAGCTTACCATTACCCCTCCCCATGTCCTCAAGTCCATTCTCTACGTCTCTGTCTTTATTCCTGTCCTGTCCCTTGGTTCTTCAGAACCATTATTATTATTATTATTTTAGATTCCATATATATGTGTTAGCATACTGTATTTATTTTTCTCTTTCTGACTTACTTCATTCTGTATGAAAGTCTCTAGGCCAATCCACCTAACTACAAATAACTCAATTTCATTGCTTTTTTAATGGCTGAGTAATATTCCATTGCATACATATGCCTCATCTTCTTTATCCATTAATCTGTCAATCGACACTTAGGTTGCTTCCGTGTCCTGGCTATTGTAAATAGAGTTGCAGTGAACATTGTGGTACATGCCTTTTTTTGAATTATGGTTTTCTTAGGGTATATGCTCAGTAGTGGGATTGGTGGGTAATATGGTAGTTCTATTTTTAGTTTTTTAAGGAACCTCCATACTGTTCACCATAGTGGCTATATCAATTTACATTCCTACCAACAGTGCAAGCGGGTTCCCTTTTCTCCACAGCCTCTCCAGCATTTGTTGTTTGTACACTTTTTGATGATGGCTAGTCTGACTCCTGTGAGTGTCTTATAGTTTTCTGCATAAAAGTATTTTGTCTCCTTATGTAGGTTTATTCCTAGGCATTTTATTCTTTTTTTTTCTTTTTTTCTTTTTTTTTTTTTTTTTTTTTTTTTTTTTTTTTTTTTTTTTTTTTTTTTTTGGTATGCGGACCTCTTACTGCTGTGTCCCCTTCCGTTGCAGAGCACAGGCTCCGGACTCGCAGGCTCAGCAGCCGTGGCTCATGAGCCCAGCCGCTCTGTGGCATGTGGGATCTTCCCAGACCGGGGCATGAACCCACGTCCCCTGCATTGGCAGGCGGACCCTCAACCACTGTGCAGCCAAGGAAGCCCCATTTTCTTCTTTTGGTTATAATGGTAAATGGTAGTGTTTCCTTAATTTCTCTTTCAGAATTTTCATCATTAGTGTATATGAATGCAAGAGATTTCTGTGCATTAATATTGTATCCTTCTACTTTACCAAATTCACTGATTAGCTCTAGTAGTTTTCTGGTAGCATCTTTAGGATTCTCTGTGTATAGTATCATGTCATCTGCAAACAGTGACAGCTTTACTCCTTTTTTTCCAATCTGGATTCCTTTTATTTCTTTTTCTTCTCTGATTTCTGTGGATAAAACTTCCAAAACTATGTTGAATTATAGTGTTGAGAGTGGACAACCTTGTCTTGTTCCTTCCCTTAGAGAAAATGGTTTCAGCTTTTCACCATTGAGAACGATGTTGTTGGCTGTGGGTTTGTCATATATGGCCTTTATTATGTTGAGGTAAGTTCCCTCTATGCTTACTTTCTGGAGGGTTTATATCATAAATGGTGCTGAATTTTGTCAAAAGGTTTTTCTGCATCTGTTGAGATGATCATATGGTTTTTATTCCTTCAATTTGTTAATATGGTGTGCCACATTGATTTGCATATATTGAAGAATCCTTGCATTCCTCGGATAGACCCCACTTGATCATGGTGTATGATCCTTTTAATGTGCTGTTGGATTCTGTTGCTAGTATTTTGTTGAGGATGTTTGCATCTATGTTCATAAGTGATATTGGCCTGTAGTTTTCTTTCTTTGTGACATCTTTGTCTGGTTTTAATATCAGGGTGATGGTGGCCTTGTAGAATGAGTTTGGGAGTGTTCCTCCCTCTGTTATATGTTGGAAGTGTTTGAGAATGATAGGTGTTAGCTCTTCCCTAAATGTTTGATAGAATTCACATGTGAAGCCATCTGGTCCTGGGCTTTTGTTTGTTGGGAGATTTAAATTTATAAATTTCCCTCTTAGAACTGCTATGGCTAAATTATAGGTTTTCGTTCATCGTGTTTTCATTGTCATTTGTTTCTACATTTTTTTAAATTTCCTCTTTGATTTCTTCAGTGATTTCTTGGTTATTGAGTAGTGTATTGTTTAGCCTCCATGTGTTTGTATATTTTACAGCTTTTTTCCTGTAATTGACATCTAGTCTCATAGCATTATGGTCAGAAAAGATACTTGATATGATTTCAATTTTCTTAAATTTACCAAGGCTTGATTTTTGACCCAGGATATGACCTACCCTGGAGAATGTTCCATGAGCACTTGAGAAGAAAGTGCATTCTGTTTCTTTTGGATGGAATGTCTTATAAATATCAATTAAGTCCATCTTGTTTAATGCATCATTTAAAGCTTGTGTTTCCTTATTTATTTTCATTTTGGAAGATCTGTCCATTGGTGTATTTGGGGTGTCAGTGTCCCCCACTATTATTATGTTACTGTCAATTTCCCCTTTTATGGCTGTTTGCATTTGCCTTGTGTACTGAGGTGCTCCTATGTTGGGTGCATAGATATTTACAACTGTTATATCTTCTTGGATTGATCCCTTGATAATTATGTAGTGTTCTTCGTTTTCTCTTGTAATAGTCTTTATTTTAAAGTCTATGTTGTCTGATCTGAGAATTGCTACTCCAGCTTTCTTTTGATTTCCATTTGCAATGAATATATTTTTCCATTCTCTCACTTTCAGTCTGTATGTGTCCCTAGGTGTGAAGTGGGTCTCTTGTAGACAGCATATATACAGGTCTTGTATTTGTATCCACTCAGCCAGTCTATGTCTTTTGGTTGGAGCATTTAATCCATTTACATATAAGGTAGTTATCGATATGTATGTTCCTATTACCGTTTTCTTTAATTGTTTTGGGTTTATTATTGTATGTCTTTTTTTTCTCTTGTGTTTCCTGTCTAGAGAAGTTCCTTTAGCATTTGTTGTAAAGCTGGTTTGGTGGTGCTGAATTCTCTTAGCTTTTGTTTGTCTGTAAATGTTTTAATTTCTCCATCAAATCTGAATGAGATTCTTGCTGGGTAGAGTAATCTTTGTTGTAGGTTTTTCTCCTTCATCACTTTAAATATGTCCTGCCAGTCCCTTCTGTCTTGCAGAGTTTCTGCTGAAAGTTCAGCTTTTAACCTTATGGGGATTCTCTTGTATGTTATTTGCTCTTTTTCCTTACTGCTTTTATTATTTTTTCTTTGTATTTAATTTTTGATAGTTTTATTAGTATGTTTCTTGGTGTGTTTCTCCTGGTATTTATACTATATAGGACTCTCTGCACTTCCTGGACTTGATTGACTATCTCTTTTCCCATATTAGTGAGTTTTCAACTGTAAACTCTTCAAATATTTTTACAGTCCCTTTCTTTTTCTCTTCTTCTTCTGGGACCCTTATAATTCAAATGTTGGTGCGTTTAATGTTGTCCCAGAGGTTTCTTAGACTGTCCTCAATTATTTTCATTATTTTTTCTTTATTCTCCTCTGCAACAGTTATTTCCACTATTTTATCTTCCAGGTCACTTATCCATTGCTCTGCCTCAGTTATTCTGCTCTTGATTCCTTCTAGAGAATTTTTAATTTCATTTATTGTGTTGTTGATCATTGTTTGTTTGCTTTTTAGTTCTTCTAGGTCCTTGTTAAACATTTCTTGTATTTTCTCCATTCTATTTCCAAGATTTTGGATCATCTTTAGTATCATTACTCTGAATTCATTTTCAGGTAGTATACCTATTTCCTCTTCATTTGTTTGGTCTGGTGGGTTTTTACCTTCGTCCTTCATCTGTTGTGTGTTTCTCTATCTTCTCATTTTGCTTAAATGAGAAGGGGTCTTCTTTTCACAGGCTGAAAGTCCATAGTTCCTGTTGTTTTTGGTGTGTGCCCCTGTGGCTAAGTTTGGTTCAGGGGGTTGTGTAGTCTTCCTGTTGAAGGGGACTTGTATTCTGATGGATGAGGCTGGATCTTGTCTTTCTGATGGTCAGGACTGTGTCTGGTGGTGTGTTTTGGGGTGTCTGTGATCTTATTATGATTTTAGGCAGCCTCTCTGCTAACGGGTGGGGTTGTGCTCCTGCCTTGCTAGTTGTTTGGTATTGGGCGTCCAGCACTGTGTATTCCTTGTTGTTGAGTGGAGCTGGGTCTTAGTGTTGAGATCGAGATCTCTGGGAGAGCTTTTGCAGTTTGATATGTGGAGCTGGAGGTCTCTGGTGAACCTGGTGAACCAATGCCCTGACCTCTGCTCTCCCACCTCAGAGACACAGTCATGACACCTGGCTGGAGCAGCAAGACCCTGTCAGCCACATGGCTCAGAAGAAAAGGGAGCAATAAAAAAAGAAAGAAAGAAAGAAAATAAAAAGAAATAAAGTTATTAAAATTAAAAATTATTAAAAATTAAAAAGTAATAATAAAAAAAGAAAGAAGAAAGAAGAGAGAAACCAAACAAAAGACCAAATCCATCAATGAAAAAAAAAAAAAAAAAAAAAAAAAAAAAAAAAAAAAAAAAAAAAAAAAAAAAACAGGACAGAGAGAACCCTAAGATATATGGTAAAAGTAAAGCTATACAGACAAAAGCACACAGAGAAGCATACCCATAAACACTCACAATAAGAGAAAAAGGAAAAAAAAATGTATATCTATATTAAAAAAAAAAAAGAGAACACCCAAATCAATAAACAAATCTACCAATGATAATAAACTCTAAATACTAAAATAAGATAAACATAACACCAGAAACCAGTCAGTTGTATACAGCAAACCCTAAGTCTACAGTTGCTCCCAAAGTCAACTACCTCAATTTTGGGATGATTCATTTTCTATTCATGTATTCCACAGATGCAGGGTACATCAAGTTGATTGTGGAGATTTAATCTTCTGCTCCTGAGGCTGCTGGGAGAAATTTCTCTTTCTCTTCTTTTTTTGCACAGTTCCTGGGGTTCGACTTTGGATTGGCTCTGCCTCTGCATGTAGGTCACCTGAGGGCGTCTGTTCCTGCCCAGACAGGATGGGGTTAAAGGAGTAGCTGATTAGGCGTCTCTGGCTCACTCAGTCTGGGGAGAGGAAGGGGTACAGAATGCGGGCTGAGCCTGCAGTGGCGGAGGCCGGCATGATGTTGCAACAGCCTGAGGGTCACCAGGTTTTCTCCCAGGGAAGCTGTCCCTGGATCAAAGGACCCAGGTAGTGATAAGCTGCACATGCTCCCATGAGGGGAGGTGTGGGTAGTGACCTGTGCTTGCACTCAGGCTTCTTGGTGGCTGCAGCAGCAACCTTAGCCTTTCATGCCTGTCTCTGGGGTCCATGCTGATAGCCGTGACTCTTGCCCATCTCTGGAGCTTGTTTAGGCAGTGCTCTGAATCCCTTCACCTCACACACCCCAAAACAATGTTCTCTTGCCTCCTAGGCAGGTCCAGACTTTTTCCCAGACTCCCTCCCAGCTAGCTGTGGTGCACTAGCCCCCTTCAGGCTGTGTATGCACAGCCAACCTCAGTCCTCTCCCTGGGATCCGACCTCCAAGCCAGAACCTCAGCTCCCAGCCCCCGCTAGCCCTGGCAGGTGAGCAGACAAGCTTCCTGACAGGTGAGCAGACAAGCTTCTCAGGCTGGTGAGTGCTGGTGGGCAGCAATCCTCTGTGAGGGAATCTCTCCACTTTGCTCTCTGCACCCCTGTTGCTGCACTCTCCTTCGTGGCTTTGAAGCTCCCCCACCCATGGCCTCCCATCTCCAACAGTGAAGGGGCTTCCTAGTGTGTGGAAGCTATTCCTCCTTCACTGCTCCCTCCCAGAGGTGTAGGTCCCATCCCTATTCTTTTGTTTCTGTTTTTCCTTTTTTCTTTTGCCCTACCCAGGTATGTGGGGGAGTTTCTTGCTTTTTGGGAAGTCTGAGGTCTTCTGTCAGTGTTCAGTAGGTGTTCTGTAGGATTTGTTCCACATGTAGATGTATTTCTGATGTATTTGTGAGGAGGAAGTTGATCTTCAAGTCTTACTCTTCCACCATCTTGAAGGTCTCCCCTCAACTTTCACTATATTTTTTGAAGATCTATAATGTATTCCATCTGAATGAAGAATTCAAGAATGAAATAGCTTCCTTGAACATTATCATATGAATAAATGACTCTGGAACAAAGTTTTGGAAAAGGAAAATTAAAGCCATTTTGTATTTCTAAAGGTCTAAAGTGAAAACAAATATAATTACTGTTGTGTGCATGCAACCTTCCTCCTGAGTGTAATTTGTATTTTGACAATGATGCCAGTGTGTGCTGGGAGATTCGGTCTTTTTTTCCTCTGTGTGAAGGAAAAAAGTAATCTCTCCTTGTATGCAGAGGATTAAAGCTCAATATTATTTGCTTAAAAAGTTACACTGAGTTAAAGCTTTGAACACAAAAAACAAAATAAAAATAAAATATACGTCTTCAAAGCTTTCATATCTAAAAAAGAAGCAGCCGGGCTTCCCTGGTGGTGCAGTAGTTGAGAAGCTGCCTGCCAATGCAGGTGACACGGGTTCGTGCCCCGGTCTGGGAAGATCCCACATGCCGTGGAGCAGCTGGACCCATGAGCCATGGCCGCTGAGCCTGCGCTTCCGGAGCCTGTGCTCCACAATGGGAGAGGCCACAACAATGAGAGGCCCATGTACCGCAAAAAAAAAAAAAAAAAAAAACAGCCAATATCTGATGTTTTAACTAACTTCCTTTCTGGGCCCTTAATATGACTGATATCTTTACCATTTTATTTATTTAAACTAAGATCCAAAAATTAAATACATTAAGAGTATATTCAGAAATTTAAAATCTAGTACAAATCAGTCTATACGGTGAGCCTGGAAGAGAGAAGCTATATCAATCCACATGAATAGAGCAGTAGCACAGGCTGGCAGCATCTTCAGTGTTCCCCATTCCTCTTGCTGGATACATAGTAACAGTAAGAAGAGTTCTCCAGCTTGTTAGGGGCATATGACTAGGTCTTCTAAGGGAATATGTAGTTCTAAAATTTCCTTAGAGATCTACAGTTCCTGCTGTGTTCCCTGTTCATGAAGCTGGAAACCAAAGGCTGAATTAGAGAAAACACAAGCTGGGAGATGGGACCTTGGCACCATCAGTTAGAGAAGAGTAGTCCTGGAAAAACATTATGTTTGTTTGTTTTCAAGAAGCCAATGCTATTGACTACTTCACAGAGAATAAACAGCCTTAAACAAATAAAACCTACTGCAAGTGATATTTTATATGAAAGGAAAGAATGGGTATGTGAGAATTGGGACAGCAGAGAGCCATTTCTTAGGTTATAGAAACAGATTTTCAGGGCTTGCACTGTGCAGACTGCACTAGAGTAGGGAAAACTTACATGCACGTATAAGTGGAAGTGTCAGTGTTATGGTATAAGCAGGGAGAAGAATCCTTTCTAAAGCCTGTCAGGAATTTCAGGAAGTGAACTTTCATGGTGTTCTGGAATAAGTTCCAGGCAGAGAGAAGTGTACTGCCGATGGCAGGCATTGACTAATCGGTATAACTCACACTTGCTGCATCAATAGAATCACCTGGGACACTTGTTAATAATCGAGTTTCCTGAATTAGATTCTCCAGGAGGCCCTGAGATCTGTATTTTTAAGCCAAGCCACCCAACTGGTCCCCATGATGAGGCAAGTTTGATAACATTGGTGTACACCAACAGGGACTGATCTTTGGGGGAAATGCATAATCTGTGTCAAGTCAGTCCACTAGACTTCTCCAGGATTCTTATAGATCAGTCCTATTTTTTGTTTATTCTGCCTCTGCTTTATGGAAATATATCTCAAGTTTCAGTTGTTAAATCCTTGTTATTTAAAAATCTTGCTCTCTACTGAATGAAATTTCAAGCTCTGACTCTGAAGAGGTTAAACTTTCTAAACAAACAGGTTGTGACAATGGGTGTATCTTGGATCACCAAGTGGCAGCTGTGAAAATAATTCACTATTAAGGTTCATACACCTATAAATGGCAAGTGAATTTGGCCTATTAAATTTTCATCATGCTGTCAGTGGCCATGGGACCCAGAAAGACAGCCTTTCTCAAAATGCCATGATTTACATCCCTTGTGGAGACTCAGCCTCTGTAACATGGAGCATTTAGCTCAAGGGAACATTTAGAGAGAGAGGGAGAGGGAAGGGGAGGAGACCAAAAAGAAAAAAAAAAATGCAAACAAATAAAAAATACTTTAATGTTTACCTAAATTTTAAATCATCTGTGTTGTATTCCTTTCAGGGAAACTTATAAAAATTTAGTCTTATGAAGTTAATTAAATATTTCAAACAATATATCAATATATGTTTTTTCTAGTTTAGATCTGAGTGGTGAAAATGCATGCCACTTTTGAAGGTCAAATTTTAAAATCTGGAAAGGCAGCTCTAAAAAGTAACATTAATGCTTCCCTGGTGCTAGTTTTGTGGTTGAATCACTGCTGACTCTAAAGCAATCCGCAGTGTACCGTTAAGAATAATATTATGTAAGCATGCACATAAATGTCACCCTACAAGTGAGACACAACTTATAATTCTCAGTGTATACTTTTCCCTTTGGAACATTAATACATTTTTAAAATTTGCTGTTGAGAGTGGATTGTAGTTTTTTAACTCTGTCATTATAGCACCAGAAAATGAAACAATGGGTTTGGCTATTTGACCTCAGGGATTTCAGTATTAAAAACAAAACAGAACAGAATGAACACCAAAAGCTGCAAAAACATTTTCTGTTGAGATAATATTTTCATGTTTTTTGTTTTGAGCTTTGAAACAATAATGAAAAATGCCCTACTAGTTATTGAAATAAAAAGATATAGGGGAAAGCCTAAAACATCTTTACTGAAAACTGAGAAATTTGTCTTTTTCCTTCATTTAAGAAGGTGGAGTTAAAAATGTATTCTGACCTTTTAACTTATAGCTTATTTAGAGATTTGAGATGACAGTTTAATATTATGTGAATAAATAGTATCAAGACCCTTTCTATCAGTTATCTGATTACCGTCAGCCCATTTCATCCATGTCAAATGTACTAGTCTGTTCTATTCTAGGTATATAATATATTATAGTTATAATATTCATATATGATCAATAATATATATATATATATAACATATTATGATTTTAATATATATTATAGTTACAATAGAGCAAAAGTTCAAAACTACAATTAATGGTAACTTGAGTTTATATGCATATGTCTGATGTTAGGGATTATAATAAATGTTCTCTTTTGAAAAAATATACCTAAAATACTGTCTAAATTTAGAAACATAGAAATTATATTCTCTGTAACACTTCCCTTACTCCAAAAAAGATGGACTTTTTGCAAGGGTCCTAAGTTGGGTTTCTTTGTACACCTTTTCATCTCAGAAGAGTTTACACTTAAGAACAAGAATCTTGGGCTTCCCCGGTGGCGCAGTGGTTGAGAGTCCGCCTGCCGATGCAGGGGACACAGGTTCGTGTCCCGGTCCGGGAAGGTCCCACATGCCGTGGAGCGGCTGGGCCCGTGAGCCATGGCCGCTGAGCCTGCGCGTCCGGAGCCTGTGCTCCGCAACGGGAGAGGCCACAACAGTGAGAGGCCCGCGTACCAGAAAAAAAAAAAAAAAAAAAAAAAAAAAGAATCTTAAGCACCAAGTCAACTCTATGCCTTTTGCATCCACCAAAATGTCTGGCATTGGTACCTTTCATGTGGATTGAGCAATAAGATTTCCCTCTTCACAAATATCCACACTTAATCTTTCCCAGGCCAACTGAAAGGCTACCATTAAAGATGCATTATTCAGGGGGCTTCACTGGTGGTGCAGTGGTTGAGCGTCTGCCTGCCGATGCAGCGGACATGGGTTCGTTCCCCTGTCCGGGAAGATCACAAATGCCACAGAGCGGTTGGGCCCGTGAGTCATAGCCGCTGAGCCAGCGCGTCCAGAGCCTGTGCTCTGCAACAGGAGAGGCCACAGCAGTGAGAGGCCCGCGTACCACAAAAAAAAAGAAAAGAAAAGATGAATTATTCCGAGAAGTGGTGCTTTATTTTAAAACACAAAATTCTGTATCAGTGTAACAATATTTCAAATTAATTATTCTTTTCTTTTCACAGTATTTATTTTATTTCAAGGATATTATTACAGCTCTCAGAGGTGAATAATTGTAATTAGTCATTCATTCACTCTCTTCTAAGAGTTTATGGATTTTAAAATTATGTTTTTTGGTTATTTTTTCTGTTTGTTTCTTTTGAAGAAAAGAAGGATATCTCAGGACTCTGGTTTTGATTTGTTTCATTTATTTCAAAGAAAAAAAGGATTGCTCAGGACTCTGAATCTCTGGATCATTTGAACAAACAACTATCACTGTTCTAGAATCCCTAGAGAAAAGTGGAATATGAAAAAACAAACAAACAAACAAAAAAAACCCCAACAACAACAGGAAAATGCACATAATTTGTTAGCCTAAGCCTCAATTTCAAATCCCAATGTAAAACCCATGTCATGCTAAACTGGCCTTGGACCAAGCATGATTTCATAGTGGTCTAATATGTAGGGCCAGAGAGACAAGACTGAATAATATCCTTTCCTCAGAAACTCCCTCTGTCTACCACCTCCTATATCTGATCAAGATCAAATCCCAGATAGTCTATCTTCTAAATATCTATAGTCTGCTCAATTCTTATTACCCCTACTAACATTCCTCTTATCCAGGCCATTACACTCTCTCTTTACAATATTCAGCAACCTCCTACAGAGTCCTAGCACTTCCTCTTTTGTCCCCATCTGATCCATTCTCAATGTCTTCTTTTAGCTGAATATTTTGCCATTAGTTTATTGTGTTTGGAGTATTCCTCTTTGTTCATCTTTCACTCAGCTCTAATCATGGATGTTAGTATCTTTTAGAAATTTTCACTAAGATGCCTTTTTCACTTACTCTATGTCAGGGAATTCTGCTATAGGCTTACTATATTTTCTTATTGTAGCACATAGGTACCCAAATTGTTAGTCCTTATATTTCTATGTAACTAGTAAACTCTGTAAACTCTGTGGGTCATGGATCAAATGTATCTTGCTCAAATATGCAAATACCTAGGGGGAGTGACTGGAAAATACACTTATCTGTGGAAAAAATGTTGATGAATAGCAAAGAAAGTATGAAAAACTGAAAAGAAAGAAAAATAAGGGACAGGAATAGAAATTGCTTGGTTGCAGAAACTTTAACACTCCTTCCCCTCAATGTTCAAACCCTGTAACATGACCCTGTTGTATCCTTGGCTTTGACATATGCCAGGATTCCTTCTTAGAGATATATTGGGGGTGGGGTGGAGATGGGGAAGGGACACTAGAGCCAATTTTAAAAGTTAGATTTAATGTTAAATTTAATTAGTAGCTTAGTGATTAAGAAGGGGGTCTCTGGAGTCAAAACTATTAGATCCATTACTAAGCTATATGACTTGAAGAAGATTACTAACCTCTCTGTGACACAATTTACTCTTCTGTAATATGAAAATTAATAGTCTCTAATATATAAAATCATTTTGAAGATTAAGTGAGATTATGTAATATACATATAAAGTACTTAGAAAAGTGCCAAGAGACATTGATGTAAATTTATTAACTGTGAGAATCTAAATGGTATATTAAATTATGCAGACCGTGAAAGGTTAAACTGCTTTTTAAGTAGGAGTAATGAAGAATAAATGTTACATATATGAAAATTAAGACATAAAACAATAAATTAAATGCTCATGCAACTTAAGAGCTTAAACACTACCAATAACTTTTGAGAGCTGACAACAACATAATTCCCTGTCCCTGTGTTAAATAGAACTAAAGCACAGAATTATACTGATTTGTCCCTTTTAATCTAAAACAGTCTCTGCCTCATATTATTTTTCCTTTTTTTTTTTTTTTTTTTTGTCAGGGGAAAGCCAGTTTTATTGAGCAAATTTCTCAGGACCTAGGGTTTAGGTCTTCCTTGGTTTGCCATGCCATAAACATTCTTGAAAAGTTAAAACCAGTTATCTTGTGTCATAACTCAAATCGTATATTTATACAGTTGTTTATTAACAGATTCAAGTTAAAAACATCAGCAAGAATACTTCATTATTAGTGTTGTATGTATCCCATAATATCACATCAGGAAGTACCTACTACCAATTTTTACCATAATTAGTGAGAATATGGACCATTTGTTAAAATTACATCTGCCATATTTCTCTATTTTAAAAGTAACTTTCTTCTTTACAATTAAAAATGAATCTATTGGATGATACTTTAAGTCAGTGACCTTTTAATAAATGGTTTTCTCATACATTAATGATATTTGTCTAAATCAAATACTGTACTGGGAGTCATACAGTCATGGTTTCATAATTCCATCATTTATTTATTGGCTGGCATACTTGTATAAAGCAGAACTTTCACATTTGTTTTCCCCCTTATCTCTTTCTCTGACTTTCTTTATGTGTATCACTACAGATGTACAGATTTACTTCACCTGAAATTTACAAAAGAAATATTGATAGTATAGCCATGCTTTTATTAAAAAAATTCAGAGAGTAGAGAGACAGACTGCAATTTGAGTCATGTGTATACTAAAGAAAGGACATAGTAGAATAAATTACTAGGTAAAATTAGGCAATAGGATTCTATGATTATGATTAACCTAAAGTTGAAATATGTTTCTTATGATTCAGCAGCCAGTAACAGGAAATGAGGAAGCCATATACATAACACCATGTTATTGTTAATGAAACCATAATTACCAAGACTGCTCTTAATTGAGGTGACACTACTCCAAGAAATGAAGTAAAATCATAGTTAGAAAATAAGATTTTAGTGTAGGAGATGAATAGTACTACTAATAAAGCACAAAATTATGATTCTTACATGAATCTATTATTAAATTTAGGTTAAGATATTTGTAAAAGTTGAAACTTAACTGGAATATTAAAAGTGCTTTTTCTAAACTACTAAGGTTGAATAACATTTTGAAGAATATTTTTACAGAATTTTTATAAGATTTGGTAGAAAACTACCTAAAAAGCTTAAACTGTAGTCTTAAATTTAATTTAATACCTACTGCCTAGTCTTTAGCACTCTCTAAACATCATAGTAATCACCAAATAAGTACCAGGCCGAGTTAAAGAAGTTTATGTGTATTCACTCTTTTAATTCTTAAAAGAACCCTATAAGAATAGGGATTATTATTATCCATACCTTTCATGTGAGACATGTGAGGAAACTGATAGGCTTCAGAGTTTAAAGTGACAAAATTCACTGAGATAATTAAATTATAATGTTATATAAGTAATGGGTGTTCAACACCAACCCAAGAAGTCTTATTACTTTATGCATACTCATAAACCTTGTGATATATTGCTATCTGGTTTTTTAAAGCAAACCTGCTCATCTTCATCTGCCCCTTTTAGGTTCAGTTGTACCACATTCTACCAATTACTCAAATACCCATATATTCTTGAAAACTTCAGTACTTCAATCTTGAAACAATTGATAGTAAAGTCTCTTATGTCTATCTGATAAATGTCACTTTGGTCTGTCCCTAGTCCTCTTCTTTACTTACTTGAACTGTTAAGTCATGGTTGTTAAAAACACAAATCATGTCCATCTATACCACCACATCTCCCCACTTCAAAACTTGTGAAGGTGCCCCACTGCTTATAGAATAAATTTCTAAAATAGGACCTACAAAACTCTGAGCAGTCTGTATAAAAAATACTCCTCAACTCCACCTTACCTCTTCCCTTGTGCACTTCATTCAACTTTCTTAGTCCTCTGCACACATGGCATGTACATTTACACTGCCATTACTTGCTCCATGTCACTCTATCTACCTGGACTGCTCTTTCCATTTTCACATGCTGGTCAATTTCTATTCATCCTTCAAGACTTGACTCAAATGTTACCTCTCTGAACACATTCCATGTATCTCTCTATAGATATAGATAGATATAGATGTAGATATAGATATATCTTTTCTAGGACTTTACACACTGCAGTAACTTTTTTTCTGTACATGTCTATCTCTTCTCACTAAACTCTGAGGTTCAAATAAGTCAAAACCATAACTTTCTGTCATAGATTGTGTTCATTTTATCTTCATATGCACAGTACTCAACACAGTATTTGACACAGAGAAATCACTCAGAAAATATTTGTTGGATGACTGATCATAAACTGCCACTTTTTCACAAGGATCCATTTTCTACTATGTATTTTTGGGGAAAAACTCTCCCAGAATGAATTACTAAGAAATTATCATTTCATAAAAAGCAATTATATATTATGGTAATTATAACTTCACTTTATCCACAATAGTGGCTAAAACTTTCCTTTCCTTTTATGGGGTTGTCGCTAAGAAGAAGACTTCTTCTTTCTTCTACAGTCTTTGCTGTTACTCTTCTAAACTTGCACTGTTTTTTCCTACTTTACTTAATAAACAATAGCTATAATGAATAAGTAGAAAGAATGCTCTCCTAAATACACAAAACATATTTCTTCTACAAATGTACTTGTATGTTCCTAGTGGTAAATGGAGGTAACGTGTTTTTTCCCCCTCTCTATTTTAAAGGATGCGTCAATGCCAAATGTACTTATACTGCACCTATTCGAGAATTCAAATTAACAGTTTGGAAAACTTGACGTATTGACAATGGTGGCTAAAACTTTTTGTAGGTTCAATATCTTTAGAACATGACGCTATTGATCATAAAACTTAACAATGAATTCAATTAGTTAATGAATACTCACTGAGCATCCACCTGTGGCAGACCCTTTGTAAGCCATTTATAGGAAAGATGACATACTACCCTTAGGAACTACAGGATGCAGAGGGATTTAAATATCTTCTGGTGAAACATTTTATACTATTCTTCCATACTCTTTAGCTAATTCTTCTCTTTCATTTGCAGATATGCCTAAAAGCAGAAAGGGGAAAAAAAGCAAATTAAATTTGCTTTAATTCATATCACAGGCAAAGCTAGGTAGAAGACAGCATACATTTATGACTAAGACACAGGATTTATATCACTGATTTCTACTGTTAAAAAAAATCGTATATGGAAATATAAGATAAATACAGAGCTCTGATTAAAACAGTGAAGGAGACAAAAATCACAACTTTTTTTGTCTATACTATTCTGATTTTTTCTTTGTTTTTATTGTTTTTATTGCCACTCTTCAACCCCCAAATCAGTGGTGTGCTGGTAAAATGACCTTATAGAAAATAGAAAAAAAAAAAAAAATCCCTTAGTTTATCATTTGCCCATTTCCATGGTGTAAATACTCCGAGCATGGTCAATTTCAAACTACCAAATAAGAAGTTGGTAAGAAATGCTAAAAATCAGCTTCACAATCAACAAAAGCTGGCTCCAACTCACCAGTGGATCCCCTTCACAGGCATGCAACTTGAAGCACAGACAGACACACAAACCTATCTTCTGTCCTTATTAAAAGATATTAAATCAGCTGTTAATACATTAATATGAATCTTACTCATTGTATTAACTCTCCCAACCAAGGACATTAGATTTTAAATATCATCACTAAATTTAGAAAGTAAAATAACAACACTATTACCCCCATGTAATAACTGTAAACCTCATGAATCACACTTGAATATGCTATCTATTCTGTGCAGGTTGTACAGCTGTTTGTTAAATGGTTAAGTTAGAAAGCTTATATAGAAGTGGTTTAGAAAGATTATAATTTATATTTCTTAATATAAAATCTTATTGGTTGAAAATGCATGCATCAATTTCTTACAGTACCTACAAGATGGTGGGTACTATAAGCTTTCCTTATATTATTTCATGTGATTGGGAAAACATCATTATTATTACTTAAAATTTAATGCTGATATAATTTCAGGAAAGTATTTTAAAAGCAAAATTTATGGAAATTAAATTTGTTTAAATGATAAAAAAAAACATATACTATGGACTACTACTTTCTAAACGGTGAGCAACATTATGCATTAAATTAAAAAATAGAAATTGTTTAATTCATCCAGCTAGAGTCTGAAATGCAACATGTAGTAATTGAAGAAAAATATGTAACAATCACTTTCATAGATTTTGCAAAATGAAAATGAAAATGCCTTTAAATAATAGCCAGAAATAGGTAAGAGAAAAATTAAATATCTTAATAATTGTTAGTTTGTCAAATAAATCACCTTTGTAGAGAGTAATGCATTCAGCAGATTTCTGCCTTTGGCAATTCATTTAATTGTGTATTTTAATATAAATGCTTTCTAACTGCAATTCACTTTAATCATTTAAGAAGCTCAATATGGAACTCTTTAGACTAAGATAAAGCTGTGAGAAAAACCCTCCATGATATTCTTTTATATTTTGGTATTAGTTTTACTTTTAAATAAAATTCTGACAATATCCCTAGAAGAGTATTAAGTATTTATGTTTGTAATAATACACAAATTATTTCATGTATTCTACATGTTTTAGGTATGTAAGAGCATGAGTGAAAGTTGTAAGAAGTTTATAGTTCTGACAGACTTAGTCACTGCATTTCTTAAATAATCTGAAAATATTTTATCCAGTTATTTGATGTAGTATAAACCTTTTGTTTAAGTTGTAGAAATAGCAAAGTTCAGAAAATAAAAGAGTAAAAATATTAACCAATATGGATTTGGAGTTGCACTTAACTTCTGAAAATCACATGTACCTATTTAAGGTATGTCTCCCAGGGATCCATGCATTTTTTCTACTATCATATCTTTCCATTTAATCTTCTTTATTTTTTTCTTCTTTTCAATTACTACATGGCCCAAGGTACTTGAAACTGTCCAGGTATGAAGCATCTTCAGCTTTTAGACTTACAGAATTTAGAATTCTGTGTGTGTGTGTGTGTGTGTGTGATGCTGATCTGTGCTTGTTTAAGATTAACTTTAATACTAAATGAAACTCTCTCATTGGTGAATATATTTTTCCTAATGGTTAATAAGCATTGAATTATCTACTGTGTTCTGTGGTGCCCCAAACTTGTTTTTAGAATTTGACGATGTGAATTCTAAAATAAATGCTTTTTACTTTTTTATCTTGTTTCTATTGGAACTGAGTGAGTTTATTATGTATGAGATCTCAGTGTTCTTATCACTTGGAAGTAACAGAAATGTGCTTCCTTTATCTTGTGGCACCAGGGGGCCCAGCGTTTTGCCTTAAAAAGCTAGAACAAGACTGCTTGTGAAGAGTAGACTGTTTATATTATTTTCAGTAATAGAAACAATTGTCAAAGTAATTGTGAGTTGAATTGAATTACTGTGGATTAGGATTTTAAAGTGCTTCCATTTCATTAAAATCCTTAGAATACAGTGTTTATAATTCATTGAGAAAAAAAGAAAATCAAATGTTTTAGAAATGACTAAAAATTATTCCATTATGCCAGTTGCAAAGAGTTTATAATACAAAATGTACATCATCTAGCCTTACATGTACTTGAAGTTGCACTGTGCAGTCCTTGAATAGCTTACTCATATAGTCATACATATATTTTTACATGTATTTATATTATCAAATAATTATTTAAGAAAAAACAATGAATAATAAGGTGAGTCAGAGTGCATATTAGAAACACTGGTCATATGTTTCTTTATAATTATTTAAATATTCTTTTAGATTTTTTTTTTAGTAGATCTCCAGCACAAAACAAAGGAAAACTCTACAGTAAGTATGCCACAACACTGTGTTAATAAAAAAAAAAATAGGGAAAACCTTTCCAGTGTTTTCTCTCTCGTTGATTCTGTTTATGTTTCACTAGCTTTATTAGACTTCCATGGAGAAAGGGTATCAGAACTCAGGAGGCTTAGGAAGTGGAGCCTCTGTGTCCCACACATGGAGAGTCACAACCCACAAATTCAGGGTTCTGAGCAACTGTGCAGTAAAGAAAACTTTTTAGTTTTGTTTATCTTAGTTTTTCCCAGGTGCACTTGACAAGAGAACTATGTTTCAAATAACCTCTCTAAGCAGCCCAAAGATCTAGTATTCCACAGAAAATTCTTTATTGAATGTTATTCTGAGCTAAGCAAGTACTCATATGTATATAACAAATTATTTTGTAGCCTTCTCCCCTTTTCAGTACAGATCAGTGAAGCTAAATCTAAATCAACTCTGTACAGTGTATGTATCTGGACACACAACACCTTACCACTACCCATACAGAAGAGCTGCTTAAATCCAGGGAAGAACTCAACATCTTAAAGAAATGTGCTGCCCAAAGTGCATGCATGTAAACTATGTATCCAGAGTCAGGTACACACTTGTCACATCAAAGACCAACATGTTAGGTTTGTCCAATGTAAATATATGAATATTTTCAAAGATGCATTGGGATAGCTTGTGCACTAATTACATCGGAGCCTAACAAATATGAGTTAAGCTTTCCTGTTTCTACTGCAGAGGAGTATGCAATTCCTCTCCCCAGGTAATATTACAAGGTTGAATATCTTGTCAAAGACTCTGAAAACTTTGTATTACTTTCAGTAACCATGATGGTCTACAAAACCACGTGTGGAGTGAGCACCCACACCTGAAAGGAGACAAATGAACCAGTGCAAAAACCTATCTAAAGGTTAAAGCACTATGTCCTTCTCTTCCCACCACAAGGAAATCTGTGTTTGTGTGATAGGTTGAATAGTAAGATGTTGTTTAGATATATTAGATGACATATGTTGGATATTTTTTAATGCTGAGCAATTCTAATGGAAAATAAATAATTTAAACCTTGTTTTGTAAGCCTTAAGTTCAAAAACTTAAGTTTGAGTAAGATGACACTTATCCTTCTCACTTTGATTTCATTGGTTCACTCTTTATAAAATATAATAGCAATGGACCAAATTTTAAAAATTAACTTCTTGTACATTTTGACTTTCTTTTCTGAGTTTCTTTTGAGTTTCTTATCAGGTGTTCTCTGAGATACAACCAGAAATATGTCAAACCCTCCCACCTTCTGTTTTAATGTGCAAGAAGGAAAAAGGGGGGGGGGGAAAGAGAATGAACAATCTTTGAGGTCTTTTCACTCTTTCAACATCAAGTGTAGAGAGTGAAATAAATTTACATTCTTCAATAAAAAATGTTTGGAATCCACCATAAAATGATGGAGAAGTAAATTTCTACACTATAAAAAAATTACTATCTGAGCACTATGTTACCTTCCCACTCTTCACCTTCAATCCCGGGGCAACTCTAGCAGTCATTTATAATTAATTTTCAACCTCCCATGAATTAAGGTGGGTAAGTAACCAAAGACACATATAAACTGAAGGGTTTCCTGTTTTGTTGGAATTGGAACTCTTTTGGCTGTGGGAGTCATTTTGGGAATTTTATTCTAGGTTACTCGTTTTTAGGTTGGCTTCTTGGGTGAGTAACCCCTCCCTACAAGGGTGAAACCTTGGTGAATAAAAATTGCTAGTCCAGTATCTAGTATGAGAAAGTGAGAAATAAAGGTAAGAAGTTAAAGATGGGGAGCATTGTTCTGGAGATGAAATTCAATAGGAAATTCTATAATTGTTGGTTCTTTGCCGTTTGAGTTCATGAAAAATGTTATCTCCTCACAAGCCTGAATTTTTTTTAACTACAAAAATAATTACAAAGTAAAAATCCTTATGTTTATCTATGCATACATATCTATTTATTTGCTTCGTGAATACAAAAGCTTTAGTTGATAAATGTATGAGAATCTTACTTTTGGAAATCCCAACAGTTATATAGGTTTATTTACATTATTATGAATTGGTTTTTATTTTAATAATAAAGCATAGGCAATTAATATCTACATTCATTTTGGAAGAGTCTAAAGAGGTATTAATCAAATCAATTTTTTTTTAAATTTCGAGGGTGCTTATGTAAGAATATATCCTCAACAATTATTGTTGGTACTTCTTCCTATAGTAGCAGAAAATAAATGTATCTAAGTGAAATTTATGGTTTTGAAAACTTTATTTGAATTGATAGTTTTAGCCTCCTCTGCATAAATGTTTTCAAATCATGTAAATGAATAGTTTTTCTTCCATTCTTTAGAGAAGATATCAAGCTGAAATGAAATTAACTGATGAAAAGACTAAAGTTCTATTTAAGTTACTATATAAAATTGACCTTTCACATATATGAGGTAATTATAGTTTGATAAGACAATAGCTTTAAAGCATATTAATTTATAGCCAATAGATAATATAATATATAAGAGAAAGATTAAAATACCAAATTTCTCTTATATATTATATTATCTATTGGCTAAAATTAATTTATAGCCAATAGATAATATAATATATAAGAGAAAAATTAAAATACCAAATTTCTCTTATATATTATATTATCTATTGGCTAAAATTAATTTATAGCCAATAGATAATATAATATATAAGAGAAAAATTAAAATACCAAATTAATTTTTCTCTTATATTATATAAGAGAAAAATTAAATTAAAATAGATAATATAATATATAAGAGAAAAATTAAAATACCATTAAAATACTTTTGAGTTCTTTTCTATTAAGAACTCAAAAGTGTATCATTTATTTGTACTGAAAGAGTCAAAAACGGCAAGATAGAGCAGCCAGAGCAGCCATTGTTAAAACGTTAACTCTCTAGAGACGAGTACTGCACAAGAGTATTTTTATTTTCCAAAGTTGTTTCGCTAAAGATTAACAGTGGTTGTTCTCTGTTCAAAATAATCCCATTTTTTTCCTCTTCCCTAGGGACAATGAAAAAGCGTTCTTTCTTCTTTTTTTTTTTTTTGCCGTACGCAGGCCTCTCACTGTTGTGGCCTCTCACGCTCCCAGCCGCTCCGCGGCATGTGGGATCCTCCCGGACCGGGGCACTAACCCGTGTCTGCCTCATCGGCAGGCGGCACTGTGCCACCAGGGAAGCCCCTCTTCTTTCTGACTGATACATTCTAAGTGACTAAATTATGAATGTCAATGATCTTCTTTTAATAGCATTATTGACACTTTCTTTTCCTGGTTTACTTTCTACTCAACTTTGTTTTCCTCATAAATCTCACGGAGTTCTCTTTAACTGTTCCTTTTTTCATCTTGTTCAATAAATAGGTACTGTCTCTGTTTAAGTCCTTAGATTTTTCTCTCTTGACTTATTATGGTGTCTTGTATTACAAAAAGAGCATTTATTAAAAAAAAAAAAAAACCTTCATAAAATGAATGTGTCTACCCAGAAATAAAATGATGTTGGAGGGTTTTTTGTTTTGTTTTTTGTTTTTTGCCTTTCTCAACTACTTCTTAAAAAGTAGAGCACAAAAGAGTATGGAGTTGAATTATATTGAGATTTAATTAAGCTTTAAAAAGGTAAAAATGAAGAAGGGCATCTCTATTTGGAATTAGGCAATTTTTAAATTTCAGAAATAGTTTGGCCCTTCTCCCTTACACCAGAGTTTTTCTCCTAAGGATGTGCTTTCATTCATATCTTTCTCCATGTTCCTTTCTAAAGGAAAGGAAATTCAATTCATTTCGAAATTCAATGGCTTCTTTGCCAACTCTGCTTCACTTGTATTTTTTTATAGATACTTGAAACACAGCTTTAAAATTAGAATATTATTTCAGGCAAAAGAAACTAAATAGTTTTCATAAATAATGCAATTATGGTATAATTTCTTTACATGACTGAATGTATTATGAGGTCAGCAACTGGGGTTAATATTTCAGAATTTGAAATTAGTTAAGTTTGTCTGAAATTCCCTTTGAGAGAGAGGGAGTGTGTGTATGTGTTTTCTTCAGGACAGATGCATACTAAGCAATGGAAACTTAGAACAATGGTACTTTAAAATGAACTTTGTAATTATTTATGTTTCTATATGAAACAACAGAGAATATTATTTTCGGAGAAATGTACACCGATGCATACGCATACATACATTCTTTCATTACTCTATATAAAACTGGAAATTCTGAATAGAACATTAAGTTCATCTATAGAGTACCTCAAATTGAACACTGGGTGGCAGTGTTTACCCACTTTTAATTTCATTTTGTATTTTTCAACAATTCATAGTTGAAAAAGTGAAGGACAAACAACTTTCTGGTCCTCAAGGTTATTTGTGGGTCCTAAGACACTGAGAAAAATATCTTCTTTTAAAGGTGTTCGGAGAGAGAGAGACAAGATGGCGGAAGAGTAAGACGCGGAGATTACCTTCTTCCCCACAGATACACCAGAAATACAGCTACACGTGGAACAACTCCTGCAGAACACCTACTGAACGCTGGCAGAAGACCTCAGACCTCCCAAAAGGCAAGAAACTCCACACTTACCTGGGTAGGGCAAACAAAAAAACCCTAAAAACAG